>JAECUM010023735.1:0-40407 GCA_016617855.1 Megalonaias nervosa | reverse complement strand
ATATATATATATATATATATATATATATATATATAAGATTCTAGAAATTCTTTTTAAAAGTTGGGTGCTTGGTGTCAGAAGGGATTTGGGCTTATGCACAGTAATACCACAGTAACTGAAATAAGATTGAAACTGAATTATTTTTCTTTTCCCCAAATGTTTCTTACTTAAAGTAGTCTACTTTTGTACAATCAATTATTACTTTGTACAATCAATCATTACCTTATACAATCAATGATATAATAATTACATTATGACATCGTTAATATGTCACTTTGTACCTAGACAGTGTTTCAGCCAAGTTTTACCAAAAAAAGGAGCCTGATTGTTGCTCTTCATTTGATTCAGTCGGCCAATTCTGTCTTCATCTTTTTTCACAAATCAAGCAAGGGTGCATACTGGCTGAAACAAAGCTTACATGAACCATAGTGATATGAATTTTGTGAAAGTCTGGATGTAAAATGGTGTAGTTGAAACTTCTGTATCTTTTAAATAAGAAGAAAGAAACATTCTTACATAATTTTAATAACTGTAATAACAGTCCTGTGAAAGAAAGTTATAAGGTCTATGAAAAGGAAATCTTTATTGATTTATGACTTCTCATGAATTGGACATGCAGCCTTTCTGTTATGGAAAACCAATGTGATCCCATGAATTATAACATAACAAAAACAACACTCACCAACATATATTTTTCATTATGCATAGATTTTGTGTCAATTTTGGTTTGACTGAATCTTTACCAATGTAAAAATGTTAATTTTTAAAGAAAATTAATTACTCCAACATTTCACAAGTAATGCCAGTAAACTTCAAGAAAGTAAACTGAAAGTCCCATTACTCTGAAAACCAAAACAAATGTTTGGTTCCAAATGTCAAAATTCACACAAAAATGTTGTTGTTGTTGTGGGGCTTAACGCCATTTTTCAGCACACGATAGGCTATACATGGCGGCCAGTATTAATGGTGGAGGAAGAAACCAGGAAATCCGCGGAAAGAACCACCGGCCCACAAGAAGCTACTGGCAAGCTTTCTCACATATCCACATTCGCCGAATCTTAGACTCGAACCCACGCAGACAGAGCACACAAAAATGAACATCTTAAATCCAAAATGTTATCAAAGAATGTGGCCAGTTAATGGTCTTTCAACATGCTGAAGCAATACAGAGTGAAATAAAATTCAAAACAGAAACACATGTACAAAAAAATCCTATTCATTATAATCTATTTTAAAAATTGACTGTCTATTGATTCATTTACTTGTATGTGAATGGACAGCTGATCATATTTCATTTCTTACAATATAAACTCATGTTAAAATCAAATCTAATTGCAAATTGCATAATGTGCCAGCAGATCTGGATCTATGCAGTTTATTAGGAGTAATAAATAGAACAAACAACATGGACCCGATCTGCTAGTGATGACTAGACCACCTCAGCAGATGGGAAGGAATGCCTCCACATTCCTTCAGGCAGTACCTTCTTCAATGTTGTTTGCATTTGACCTAAGTTATAGGCAAGTTTGTATGGCAGGTAAGAACTATGAACCTCTATAAACCATAAGCATCTGAATACCAACTGATCTGGTTTGGAGTGATTCTGGTCTTGAGAGGTTTCACTGCATATGATTCCTGATGATTGCTTTAAAAAGGTTATGGTAACCTTCTACTAAGATTCTGTTCTTCTGATGTATTATAAAATGATAGATCTGGGCATATGTTTTCATTATTTGGGTATATATATTATAATAATCAAACAGTAGTAAAAGTAGTAGTGATGAGTATAAATGGATTGAAAACTTAACTTTTAAGGCCTGAGGCCAATCAAGAGGAAAGCAGAAATGCTCAACTGTAATTCACTTAACTATTTTCTGAAAATAAAGCCTATGGCTGAAAACTCTATAAGCTGCAACTCAATGGGGAACTATCTAGCTCGTAAAAATGTGCATCTAGTAAGGCTTACAACTAATGCATTCAATTGTTTGAACTGGCCTTTCATATCCAAACCAGAAGTCTAATCCTTCTTTCCATCAATGCACTGACTGAATTTTTCAACACACTTTGTTCAAAAGTAATCCCTCTTAGAATCAACCAACTTATCTGTCAGCTGCTGAACTCCAATCCAGACTTCTGACACATGCTGGCAGATTTTCCACCAATGAATTTCAGCTTGTACATCTGTTATATGCCACAGACAGTAAAGTCAGAAAATAATAAAGGTGATTTACAATTTGGCAGTTCAACTTTCCCCTAAAGTGGCCCCAGGCCTTGAAAGTAAAATTGGAAACCATTTATATGCATCACTTACTGTATTGATTACTATATTATACATATCAAACTAATGAAAACATACAAAAAGGGGAGGAGTACAACTTTTAGTTCAAAAGATAAAAGCAAACAATATTCTATGGTCTGTGACCAAATACAATTTTGTCATTAACATTTTTATTATATGTGGAACACAGATTTATCAAACAATGACTATAGCCAACACCTAGCTAGATCTGCTAACATATCCATTAATATAAAAGCTATATATACAATATGATATTGCACCAAGATGATTATAATGACACTGATACACTGATCCATATTAATAATGAGTACTGTGAAAGGTACATTACACAGTGACCCTGTATTTAATAATCCTCCATGTGAGCACTTAACATTAAAATTTAATATGCAGAAACCATTATTTTCTTATTAGACTAAACATGGTAGTGACCTCTGACCATCAGACCAAAGAATCTAAATATTCCTTAATTACATTAAGTGCTAACCGTGCACTAGGTTTAATCAAGGAACGTTAGAACAATTGTTATTCGACAAAACCTATTTTAATTTGTGGCACAGTGACCTTGATCTTTAATTTTTTAACTCCCAAAATCAATAGGCTTCCTTCATACTTTAATAAAAAACCCTAACAAACTTTGATTAAGGTAAATGTTATACAACTAAAGTTATTATGTAAAAACCATTTCTCTTCCTTGCCACAGTGACCTTGACATTTAACCTTGTGATCCCTGAATCAACAAACTCCTCTCTTACCCAATGTGCAAGTCATCCAATAATGAAAGTATACAGCAGACAATTAAATTCTGTGTACAGATACTACTGACCACAGTAACCTTGACTTCTGACCTTTCAATTCCAAAACTGACAGACTTCTTTTCATACTCAAACTGCAAGCCATCCACAAAGTTTACTCCAGGTCTAATATTATTGTGCAGAAACCACACTTCTTCTCTGTCACACTGACCACTGACCTTTTCGCCCCCCACTACCCCACCCCCCAATTAGCTTCATGCTGACCCCACGTGCAAGCCTTTGACAAATATTTTGGTGACTATAAATAGTGGACAACACAAGTAACTGTACAGAAGCCCTTTTTTCAATCAGTTACCTTGATCTTGGACCTTTTGAACCCCAAATCGATAGGCTTCTTCCTTTAACTAAATGCAAGCCATCCACAAAGTATGATAAGTCTAGATGGTGGAAAACTCAAGTTGTTGTGCAGAAACCGATTTTCTTCTGCCAGTAATAGTGAATTTGACCTTTGACCTAGATAATGATAGGGTTCCTCCTTACCCCAAGTGCAAGCCATCAACAAATTTTTGTTAAATGTAGATGGTGGACAATCTGTTATTACTGAGCAGATATAAAACTGGTAAGAGACAGACAGATGAATTGACAGACATCATAACATTATAGGTTTGTTTTATGACAGGCATATTGAAACCTGAATTTAATTCTACACTGCCTTCTTAACAAAAAGGATAACAAAGCTTTTTAGATAAAAGCAGAACACAACGCATCAAACAGAAAAATTCCTCAATTGTTGAAAGAATCAAACAAAAGGAATTAAAATTACTATTCATGTTATGAAAAAAATTTTTTGTGAGAAACAAAGTGACTGTTTCAATGAAAGTTTCATCACAATTTATTTTTCATTAAAAGAACTTTGTCATAAGTAACTTTACACATTTATATTATTCAAAAAGGCATTATGATTGAGAAATTTTTGCTTTCTTTCATGCAATTACTATATATAGATGATAACTCTGATTGTGCAGATGGCAAGTTTTGTCACTTCTGTATGTATCTGGTGTGTCTATACCAGTCTGTATGTATCTGGTGTGTCTTTACCAGTCTGTATGTATCTGGTGTGTCTATACCAGTCTGCATGTATCTGGTGTGTCTATACCAGTCTGTGATCTGCATGAATAGTGAAATTGCATCAACTGCTGTTTGCTGATTTTAGGAATGGCTGAAATTCCATGGAGGTGGAATGTCGAATCTCTTTGTAACATGGTTTGCAAACAGGAACAGGTCTATGAGAATAGTGTCCTGGCAAAGGAATGTTCCGTGCAATACAGCGTGTGCAGAATACCTCACCACATTTCCAACAATGGAACTGCAAGAAAGAAAAAAAGACATGTTCAGGGGTTTCAGTAAGAAATAAAATAGCAGTACAACTGGAATACTAGCAGGAGAAGGGCTGAACCGCCTTCTGGTTTTCCAAGGGGCAACGTCACTCTTGGAGTGTATGCCTCCCACCCCCCACCCCAGTGGCCAAAATGGTGTATCAACTCAATGTAGAATCATCAGGATCATTGATACTGATACTGATCCACTGCAACAAGTTCATAGATCTTTGAATGAAATAAGTATCTCTAAATTGCTTAGCTTATAGCCAACATGGCTATGTGAGGAACCTTGCCACTAACTTCCCGTCAGTCGGTGGTTCTTCCCAGGTTTCATTTCCACATGATATACTGGCTGCCATGTATAGCCTATGATGTGCTGAAATATGGCGTCAATCCTACAACGAAAACAACTTTGATTATAAAATTTGTAAAAAGTGTTTAAAAAAAAGAACCATTGATAAATACAAGTTGCCAGGTGATGGAATAATAATGAAAATATGTAAACCTGAGGTTTTATAATAATACACAAACTAAAACCAACAATAACAACTGTCAACTTAAGATGATGTATTGTTTTTGGGCAGAGCTCTGGGTTGAAGATAATATAGGCCTAATTTATAATACTGTATATTTCTTCAAAATGTTACAAATTATACAAAAATTACAGATTGGTTTGTAAAAGAATTGAAGGAAGTAGACTCAGTTTCAATAAATGTTTCATATATATTACAATATGTGCGTTATGCATCATGATGTATAAATGTGGGCTTTTTTTCTGTTGTATTGAGGTCGAACTGTAAGCAAAATGACATGTCAATCATCGCTGGCATCATTCGTGTACTGCATCAATAAGCATACACTAGCCTAACATGTCACATCTCTGTTTCATGCTGTCCCTTCCATAATTTATCAAACTCTGTAATAATTTGTTACAGATCCCTTTTTTTTGTTGTTGCAAAAACCAAGTGTATCCCTTCCTTGTTTAATTATTATGAAGTGATCACTACACCTGATCATGATCACTATGGTATGAAAGGAAAATGACCAAGTATTTAAGGTTCTCTTTGATGTAAATTGAGTTGTGTCCCAGGCAAGCACTTTCACAAAATGCTGAAATGGAAAAAGCTTTCTTTTGGCGTATACTAATCTGAACTGAATGAAACATGGTAAATCTTAATTGGATGCATCATCTCCAATGGGATATGCCAATTGTTATGTGTATTTAATTTGTATTTGTTAGTTTTTTTTCCAAATTATAGGTTATGTATAATTGTATTTTGGACCTGAACTTGTCCAAAATTGAGTTCAGTGTACCCGACTAGGGACATTGATTTTCTTTTAATTTTGTAAACAAATAATATAGTTAACATTTCTCTACAAGTGTGGGTTAAATATTGGAATCATTATCAATAAAGATAAACATGTTTATTTGGGTCTGGGTCTAGGATATTAGAATTCCCCCATGAAGAACCTGATGTACCTGATGTTTTGCATGTTCTTTATTATAATTTTAGTAACAGATTTTATCTGGTTGACAACTTAAAATTTTCTGGAAATGAACTTTGGACCCTTATCCTACCTTCACTTTTTTGTGTCTTAGTTTTTTATATAATATTTATTCTTGCAATAACAAAGCAGAATCAGTCTTATTGTTGTATTCAGTATTTCTTTGGATAGAATTATTTATTCAAATTATTATTCACTGGAAATATGAAGTGTTCATTTATAATATTCTTGGACTGGAACATTAATCTGGAATTATAGTGATTTCAGACAAGAACATCTTGGATTATACTATTATGATACATCAAAAGACTGCTGAAACATTTCCACATCACAGGCCACTACCGGCACATCAAAAAATTCTTAGTTTAAGTTTTTTTTGGAACCCCACTCGAATTTAATTAGAACTTTCTTCATTAAGACTGATGATGGAACTTTTTGGACTATTTGGGAATTAATTCACAAGACCATAAGTACTTTTTCAATTTTCACTTTGTGTTCTATGGAAATAAATTATTTGTTGAAGTTTAAAAAAAATTTTGTTTTTTGCACTTTTATGTTACTTAATTTAAGACCACAGAGTTGTAATACAATGTATTACAAAAATTATACAATTGACTTTTTTAAAATTCTGGAATTGGTGGTGGCAATTACGTACAAATATATGGTGAAATCCTTGCATACTAAGTATGTTAAAGGACTTGACAGCTACTACCTTCTAATGAGAACCCTACATATTAAAGTAAACTGAAGGAGAATAGGCATCATCATCCATTTCATCCATGCAATACTTTTTTCATGAAACACTGCTTTTCTACATTAAATCCTGATATAAATACAATGCTCCCTCACTGAAACACCCAACATTATAACACAGTCCCATTGTTGAGTATGGTCAGTTTCCTGTTCCATTAAGTACAATGATATTCAAAAAAGCAGGATCATATGATTTCTAATTTCATATAATATTACCTCTTAATTATACAGGATAAGATATTGTATCATTTAATATAGTTGCAAAGTCACCTGTTGCATGTATTGTTATTCTGTTCTTTTGGTCTACCCCATTAGCCAATTAGGCAACCTTGAGCCATCGTTTTGTTTTCCCACTGGGCAATCAGACTACTCTGATGACCTGTTCATGCTGTTTTGTTCCAATTATAGGACAAGCAATAAGCAACTTTCCCATTGGTCTGTTTGAAAACTAATAATGTATTTTGCACCATGCATTTATCACTTTGTGATAACTTGAGAGATATAAGTAGATTCTAAGATACAAATAGCTCTGCATCCAACAGTAATGGAGTTTTGAGGGCAAGTATTTCATTATAAGACAGTCTCAGTATAAGGTGGTATACTCTATGATTCCCATGAACAATGTTATAATAAGGGAATGCTGTATCATGTACATCATTATAAAGTGGTCGCACTATAAGGTGCTATACTCTATGGCTCCTATGGGCAGTGCTATATTGAGGGAGTACTATATATGTATTATATACCTCATTTTAAGGTGGTTTCACTATAAGGTGCTATACTCTATGGCTCCTATGGGCAAAGCTAAAATGAGGGAATACTGTGTATTATATACTTCATTTTAAGGTGGCCTTGTTATACAGTGCTATTCTCTATTGCTCCCCTGGGCAGCATTAAAAATGTTTCATCTTGCATTTCATTACAAGACAGTCTCACTACAAGTCAGTATAAACTATGGCTCCCAGGGCAGCTTTATATCGAGTGCTGTATTCCAAAGAATGCAGTGGTTTGCCTGTGAATGGCATCATGATAAGAGCTCCCTGCTAATGCATGACAAAAATTGGCATCCCACCAATTCTCACTGATAAAACAAACATTAGCTCACTTTTCAAAATTGGCTCACCATATATTTTCAATAGTTCCACGTTAAAATTAGTTTACCTTCTTACCTGAAAGAATAAGAAACAACTGCCTAGATTGTTTTATTGTTAACAGCTTTCCATTTAGGCCATTTTAAAAATCAACAAACTGAAGATGAGGTCCTTGCCCTGATCAACTAGTTCTTGTCATCCACTTTTGTGGCACTCTCATATATTACAGTGATTTATTTTATTTCAGATATTGCCTTTCATTTTACATTTTTATATCTAATATCTTGGTATTCACTCATTTATTTCTCAAATGCAAATATTTATTAAACTGTCAATGATAAATAAAAATAAATTAATGGTGTGCGATTATTTATTCATATTGGCCTCCTACTGCATACACCTGAACTCAGTATGTACCTACCACTGAATTCAATGTAGAGTTGCATTTAGATTCATGATGATATAAAGACCTGTTTAACAAACAAATAAATTCAGAAGTTAATGTTGATTGTTGCTCTTCAAACATTTTGAAACTGACAAAAAATAAAAGAACATGGAAGTAATTTAAATTTTATATATTATGCTGTTTGAGAATAATGAAAAGAAATGGTTGTTGACAACAACTACTGTAGTATGACACCAGTATTTTGAGTATATCTGGTTACAATACTTTAGATATATATAATCACATTTAACCAAATTTCAGTTTCAAAAACCTTGATACACCATTTTAACATTATTGATGATAATGCAAGCACCAACAGCAGCCAAAAAGTGATATATATGCCTCATCATTTACCTGCGAGACCTGTCCCTACGTAAACCGAGTGTTTCCTTTATACTGAATAATTCTGTGTCTCAATAAATATTTAGTATAGGTCAAAATGACCTATTTTATGGTAATGAGCTGGCAATAATTATTAAATATATAATTTATTGGTATTTCAAAGATGCAGACCAACTGTAAAATTGGGACCAAAATTTAGTCCCTTTTCTATTGGACCTGGCAACTAGATTCTTGCATCCAAATGAAAATGTTAAAGAAAGCAAAATAGCACAATTCTGTTGAAGATTTACCCGGTCCTTGAAATCTAAAAAAACATCAATAATTCCAGCTTGTTCATCGTTCAGCATTATTCTTTACGATGTTGTCAAAGAAAGATTTTTTCATATATGTCACTAAAATTAAGAAGACAATACAATTAATTTGTATCAAGTGTTCATTTTTAAAAATAACTGTCTTTTCTTCATATGGAAGCATTTTCTTGAGGCATACCTGTAAGACATAAAATAGACATCATAGGCACCTTGTCATCACATTGGTTCATATTTGTAGTGATAAAAATCCCCTCCCCAAAACATGTATTTGCAGAAATTGGCAGACTTACTTCAAAGAAGGCTAATATTTTTAAGATGGATTAACTGTACAATTTTAGGTTATCATGTAAGTCAGTTGTTGTTGTTGTTGTGGGGCTTAACACCATTTTTCAGCACAAGATAGGCTATACATGGCGGCCAGTATTAATGGTGGAGGAAGAAACCGGGAAATCCGCGGAAAGAACCACCGACCCACGAGAAGCTAATGGCAAGCTTTCTCACATATCCACATTCGCCGAATCTTAGACTTGAACCCACGCAGACAGAGGTGAGATGGCAGTGATCCGTAACGGAGAGCGCTTTAGACCACTCGGCCACTCGGGGCCCCTCATGTAAGTCAGTCCCTTTCCTATAAGAGGATGATTCCTTTTAGCATCATACAGGTTACCTTCCCACATTAGGTATTTTGATAATAATGCATAGCATAAACATATAAATTCTTTGGTCATTTTTAGCTGATAATAATTATAGTATACAATTTGTAGAAAACCAAGACATGATTCTATTTTATATCAACAGATAAATACATAATTTTACATGAATTCATTGAAAACTATTCCTTTATAATCAGTTTAAACTCATAAAAATGCTCATTCAGCTCCGTATGGTATAGGTGGCACTCTGCAGTTTTGTATTTTGATTAGGGTGCACTCAACAGTTTTGTATTTTGCTTAGGGTTAAAAAAATTTAGCAAAAGAATTTCCCAGGTTTTCCTCACAGCTTATACTGGCTATTTAAAAAGACCGTGTATATCTTAGATATTGAAGAACCTTTTATTTTGGTGTATCAATGACAGGTGTAATATGTGTTATAGAGCATACAGCTTGGCCTTACTTCAGATGTCCACATGTCAAAAATCTGTTAGCTCCGCTTGGTCATTTTCACTTCCTGGACTTTAAAAGTATATTGTAAAAAAGGAGCTGGTAACTTTTTAAAAATTGTATTTTTTATCTATTTTATAATTCATTCATTGCACTCTCAAAAGCTAGTATTGACTAGGCGGGCAAAATTAATTTTCCCTATTTTAGTAACTGCTAAAGATAGTGTAATTTAGACTAATTCAGGCTGATTTTTTAAGACATTGGGAGCAGCCATTTTGGTTAGTTTTGTGCTTAGATTATGTACTATTTCCGTAAGTACAATATCCAAAGAAATTTCAGTCAGAGTATATTAAAGTAACATGAAGGTATATGAACAGTCTCTCCACTATGCATGTTGCAAATGCAAACAACTTCACTTTACACCTGTCACTTTCTTAATACAAAATATCTGCTTCTTAACTCTTTCCTGATATTACTTTTATTCCTGGTGTGCATTCCTAAAATAGGTAAAAATGTCATTTGTGGTTTCCGTTATGTGATCTGTTACCTATTCTTTTTTGCCCTTTAAATTCCCTCCGTTTACAGAAGATTTTGAAGAATGCTCTCATTTCATTAATTTTCAAAAATACCTAGATGTAAAGTACTATTGAAAAAGTTTCATGAAATGACTAAAGCTGCAATCTGAATACCTTGTCTGATCCCATGAAATGACATTACACATGTACGATATTGTAAATATGAATACTGTTTAGGGAATCATATAAATCAAGTTGTGCATAGCAATATACAGTATAAATCCTTTAATAAGACCAGGGGGTTAAATTAACCAATTTTTTAACAAATTAGGGCATATAATCAAATGATGATATCCAAATATTTGACAAAACTTTAAAAACTGGGGATGCGCTTATCTTGAATCATAGGCTTATATTTGGATGAACCTCAGAACTGTCTTATCTCTGCCATTTATTAGCCTGAATGTCATTCTCATATTTTAAATGGCTGATCAAGTTGGTAAAAATTGATCACAATAAGTGATTCACTGAGTCATTGAAAATTAAAATGTATGAATGGAACTAAAGCTTCCAGAAAGAAAAAAAAATCATCATGAAAAAGTTGTTGTTGTTGTCGTTGGGTTTAACGCCATTTTTCAGTACAAGATGGGCTATACATGGCGGCCAGTATAACTGATGGAGGAAGAACCCTGGAAAACCCCGGGAAGAACCACCAACCCACGAGAAACTACTGGCAAGTTTTTTCATGTACCCATGTTAGCCAAGCCTGAGACTTGAACCCATGCAGGCAAATGTGAGATGGCAGTGATCCAGAATGGTGAGCACTTTAGACCACTTGTCCAATCGGGGCCCCCATGAAACAGTAAAGATTTGCTACATTTATTAAATGGAATGATACAAGGTTTTTTTTCTTCTGTAAAATTGAATATACTTTGCAATGATAAATATCTGTATATCATTAGCGTTAAGCAACTTACAACAATTAGTTACTTTGAACATGACTTGATTATAATTTTAATTCTTTTTAATTTCAAAATTATCTTTGCAAGAAAAAGGCAGAACATTTACACTACTTTGGAAGGGAGAGGAGGTAACAAAGATGGAATTCTATTTTTAACTTATTTCACTGAATGGATTATCGAATGATATATAAAGTTGTTTTCAAACTGGTATTGTTCTCATTAATAAACAAATCTAAATTCTTGACAGAATATTGCTGAACAGTAAATATGAGGGTATTCTTTTTCATGATTTACCAATTTTGTGGATTTTGTGGATGCTACAAATTTGAATTTAATTTCTCAATAAATATAGATCTCTCAGCAAAGATGAAAAACAATTTTCAATTCCATGATTCTTAGAATCCTCCAAAATATTGTTTGCACAAAATATTGATATCCACATATAATTTTACAGTATTTCATTAAACTGAAGCCACAGCCTGATAAACTGAGAGCAGAAAATTACAACCATTTGCCTCTGTATGGTTACGTAGATACATTGCTGCTTTAGACAGACAGACAGATGCAATAATAAACTGATAGACTCTAGACCTATGCTGTGGTCAGCAGCAGGACAAAGATTAACCCAGACACACTGTTATATTATTTTTCTGCAATGATTTGCCCATCACAACACAAATGCATCTCATAGACTTCTTTGTGTCTGTGCCAACCCCCTTAACTAATCATTTTTCTTACCCATTGTTCTTCAGTGAGAGTAGAAAAAGTATTCCATCTTTGCAACATTACATAAATTACTTGTTTCAACTGCAACAACAGAAGCTATATTGAACATTATGATATAATTCATGCATGTCCTAAAATATAATATAATCAAAGCAACCCCTGACATAAAAGCCCACCCTGACCACCAGACCAAGGCAAGAAAAGAAAGAGTCATAAAAATGTGCAATTTCTCTGTCACATGAGTGAGAAAAATGAATATCAGAGTACAAACAGTGTGGAAGAATGAAAGACCATAGCCTGGAATAGACACACGACTAAACTGATTACCCTTTTCAAATCCAAAATTAGTTGTTGTTGTTGTTGTTGTTGTTGTTATAGGGTTTAACGCCATTTTTCAGCACAAGATAGGCTATACATGGCGGCCAGTATTAATGGTGGAGGAAGAACCCTGGAAAACCCGGGGAAGAACCACCGACCCACGAGAAGCTACTGGCAGGCTTTCTCATGTACCCACGTTAGCCGAGCCTGGACTCGAACTCACGCAGACAGAGGTGAGATGGCAGTGATCCGTAACGATCAGCGCTTTAGACCACTCGGCCACTCGGGGCCCCTCCAAAATTAGTTAGTCACAGCCTACTTAACTCATTTGAAACAGCACATATAGGTCCATTTTACTCATATCATGTGCAGTAGAATAGCAAACTTATTTTATGATTAAAAGATTTAATGGCAGGAAAGTAAATTGCCTAAAATACAGAATATAAGATGACATTGTCTAGTAACATTTTTGGGACATGTATTGGCTGGTTACCAGTTAAAGTGAACATCCCTAAATGTCCACTATGCATCTTAGTTTGTTTCACATGAGCATCTGCTGGAAGAAAATGGTCAGTCGTCGTATCTTTATGGTCAGTATCCTTAAATATGGGATGCACAACTCAAACATAGCCAAATTTTTGTGTCCATAATAAAACCAAAAATGTATGTGCATCAAGGACACGGGATGTGGACAATAGAAAATGTGTCAGTGGACCATATGTTGTGCAACCCCAATGTAAATGTATGCAATCATAAAGTCTTTAAAATCCACCTTAAAAATGTTATTTAACATGTGGGTGATCCATGGGGTGTGGGGTGACTATACATAAGAAAATGTTGCATTTGTACCTGTAAAGTCATAGTCTACTGTAGGTAAACATCATTACTGGCAACTGACATAATGTAATTTCTAGCCTCAATGAGAAATTCCAATCAAGGAAACTAAATTCAAACCATAGACATTGTACTAAGCTATACAGTTTTGTCTCCCTTGCATCAAGTAAAGTCCTCATTTTCAGTCATGAACATACTAATGGAACTTCTAATTCATGTATGCTCATGTCTGGTAAAATGTATATAGTAATTACCACATATACTTGCATATAAATTTAATCCAACTGCAAACTTCATAGACCCAGACTTGCTGGTGCATAATGTGCATGCAGATCTGGATCTATGCAATTTGTTCAGAGTAATCAGTAAAATGTAGTCAGATCTGTCAGCACTTTATGTGGTGGCAGATCAGAGTCTATGCTGTCTGCAGTTGGACCCAACTTGTAAGTGAGTATATTTGGTATGTAATCTATCCGTATCATTCCATAATTTTCATGCTGCTGATTTAACTAAATGGACACAATTAAAAAATGTGAAGATCATAAGTACATTCAAGAAAATATCAAAGCTGATATGAATCATGGAAAATGGCACAGTGACTTCAATTCCAGTATAGAAAAGTAAGTCTTCTGGAAAATGTACTGCCAAAGTTTACTGCCAGCAGACCAAGACAAGACTCGAAAAAAATATAATAAAACTAACTTTTTCTCCTGGTGATTACGAGACCTCTTTACATATACATATTCTGTGATTTGTGATTTATCTTTCAATAAAATCACCATAACTGGTAGCAGTCCAGAACATGAACAGGAGACAACGATGCAACATCAATTATTTGCAACCATAGCATTAGGTATGTACACATCCAGCAATCACAGCATAGATATATACACATATTCATGCACTTAGAATAGGAAGCTTCATATTGTCTCATCAAGCACTAGGGTAATGATGATGGTATGATGTCTAAACCAACATTAACTTTGATGCCCATTAGGCAAATATAAATAACACTACAAGATCTGAACCTACTTGGTGAATATGAATGGGACACAATGAACACATTTTTTACAATAGAAACTGCCAACTTGTACTTGGACATTTGCCACTCAAATTGACTAATAGAGATCAGAGACACTAAAAGGTAAAATCTGAAGGTAAGATACACAGCTCTTCCTGACCAATATCCCTCAGAGATATAGTTAAAGCTGCAATGTTCACATGTACAAATAGCTTAGTTTAATTAACTGCCTGAAATTTTTTTTTTTTACAAAAATCATACAGTATGTGAGGAAAACATTCATGTGGCTGACACTGATACAGAACAATCCATTCCAATTAAATTATATATTTCCAAATCTCTGCTTAAAAAGATTGTTTAGTAGAAATTTTCTGCTAATTCTTTTCTTAAAGTATCTATGCTTTTCATATGAAATGTGGCATCACTAGGGAAAAAGAGAAGGTGATGAGAATTGGTAATAGTGCTCATTACATAACAATACACATCAGACTGATTAATGACAATGCTGATAAACATTTTCTTTAACCTGGAGTATTTCCTATAAACAATTTGTTTGTCAGCAGAACCTTTGATTAGTAACAACTTATTCGAAAGAAACACTGTTTCAAGTTTGTAAGCCACACCTAGCAGTTTTAGTTATTGTAGATTCTACAAAAGCATTTATGTGCAAGTCTAGTACTATCCCCAGTTTCATTATCAATGTTTAGTAAGCCTAATGGAGAAAGGATTAGTATATAATTGTTTCAATTAAATGACATTGTTTGGCTATTATAAACCATGTACATATTTAGAAATTTTTGGTCAACACTGCAGCCTTAGTTGTAATGCATAAAGATTATAAGTAAAACATTAATAATTACTATTGATTTAGACTGAGCATAAAGCTTGTCTCTGCCATACCATACTATAGTTATTAATCATGTTTTATAGAAACAGATATGCAAATGAGTACATGGGTCATTCTCATTATTTCTGACAAGTTAATTGTGCTCTCTGAAATATGCTGTACTCAAACAGTGTGCAGCAAGGGTTGCCTGGAGTTGTAAATTTCACGTTTGACAACGGTGGCCACTACAATGCCCAGTCCAATATGATAGCATGCAGCTATAAGCAGTCCAGTTTAGTTAATAGATACACCACGTTTTAAACTAGCGCTACTGGTGATGGATGCATTGCAAATGCCCTAATGACTTTAATCATCTTAGTTGTGCCTTAAACACTGAAACTTGTAAGGGAATCAAAATTTGAAGAATGAGGATTCATGAACCAAAACTGCTCTGAATGATGACATGAAATGTTGGAAATCTGAGACATTCAATGTGTCATCAAAATAAAGCTACAAGTCAAATCTGGTTGACTTAAATCAATCAATAATTGGTAAATTATGCAGAAACTGAGTCGGAGAACAGAAAATCAGGTCTATAACTCTTCTAAATGGTAATGTGGAATGCTGATAATTAAAGTAATTTCAAAGTCTCATTAAAAATGGAATTTTTCTTATGCAAGTAGGAATGGAGTCTTGACCTATCATTATCATTTTGATAAAGAATTAGGCCAACTGAGAAGAAAATGTTAGGAGTAAAATACTAAACATTTGGAAAATCCTTTTTATTGGGGTAGGAGTCCATTTTTTTCAGGCCTTGGGATAGAGACCTATTTTCAAGCTTTGGGACAGGGGCCTATTTTCAGGCCATGAAGACTTCTGTGTGTGTGTGATGTTTGATTTGGATTTTTAACATAGCTTTCACAACTATTCAGTCATATTGCTACGATATCCACAGTATGGCAGTTTATAGTGATGTCTAGCACTAGTGCATCATGCTGCAGACATGTAGCATGATGTCCAACCCAGTCACATTATCCTGACACCAGGTCGACCAGTCCTAACACTAACCTCTTAATGCTGAACACCTAGCAAGGCAGCTGTTAGTACTATTTTTATAAGTCTTTGGTATGACTCAGCCGGGGTTCGAACCCGCAACCTCCCATACCTGAGGCGGACGCTGTAACCACTTGGTGATCAGAGTGGTATGTAGACTTCTAGCAAAATCCCTGCAATATAAAGCTGCATTCTCAGTTTTGCTGAAATGCAACAATCCCTGGTAAAGTAATTCTATGGACCCAGTGTCAAAAGAGCAGGCAACTGGGGAGCTATAACTACTGTATATGTTGTGGATTATTAGAAATAAACTAAATCAAATTTTCCCAATACAGAGGTTCATAGTAACTTTGTTTAAATTTAAAAAATCCATCGTTAAGTTAGGCTGCAGAATCCACAGTAAGAACAATGGAAAACCAATGTTATAGAATGCTGAATATCAAACTCAATCACAAAAGTTAAATACCAAATTCAGCTGAATTGCAGCAAACCTTGAAGAGAAATGCTGCAGAAACCAAGTCTGGGAATGGTGAATCAGGGGGGATTAACTCTTGTAATTAATATAATGGTATGTTAGAAATCATATTCATTCAAAGTCTCATCAATGTATTGCTTCATAAAAATTTGGCTGAAATCCAACAACAGTGGTAAAGTTTTGCTGCAGAAATCAAAAGTTAGAACGACAAGCCATCAGGAGGCACAACTCCTGTAAATGATGTCCTGGAAAGCTGAAAATCAACCTTTTTTGAAGGTCTAATGAAGATAAAGGTATAAACCAAATTTGGTTGAAATGCAACAAACTTTGGTAAAATTATGCAGCAAGAACCAAAGTCAGGAAGTAGGATAAACAGGGGGGAACAACTCTTGGAAATAATGTCATAAAATGCTGTAAACCGAACTCGTTGAAGGTCTCATTAATATAAAACTGTGTAAGAAAAACTGTTGATATCCAACAACCCTTGGTAAGGTTAACCTGCAGAAACAAAAGTTACGAAGATGGCCAATCAGGGGCCAGAACTCCAATAAATGACGCAGGAGGCTGGAAATCAACCTTGCATGAGGTTTCATCAATAGACTACTGCATATCAAATTTAGTTAAATTCCAAATGATTCTATGTAAAGTTATCTTGGGGAAACAAAATTCTTGATGGATAAACAGCCAGATAGATGGACAACATGACTACTAAACGGCCCTAATTAAGACTTGATGCAAGTTGCCTGTTACATTCAAACCACCTAGTGCATATAATACATACAAGGTTTCACAAAATCACCTGACATCCCACTAGTTTTAAGATCAGATAGAGCTGTATTGTTAAATGTCACAGGGATGAAACAAAGACTGTTTTACTGCAGTAAGCTTTCAACAAGTGACCAAATATTTTCTGCAAAAGAAGGAACTTTGTAGTAATCAGAAATGTAACAAATGTTTGACTTTTTGGGAAAAAATCTCCTATACAACTGAGGTCAGCTAGATGTACAAGAATTTTCTATATATGGGATTTAGTGAAGCATAAATTCACATTTTTACCAGCCAAAATATTCCATATTTGCTGCATCTGAATATTTGTGATATTTGCCACTGCATAGGAATAAAAATAATGCTTTATAATCCCTTGCTTTGTTTGCTTGGTTATGCCCTTAAATGTGTTCCCATTTAAAAATGTGTTTTTCTGATATGTAGCTTTACACCAAGTAATCAAACATTCTAAATTTTCAATTCTGTTCCCAATGTGACAGTGACACAGTATGTATACTGCATACAACTAATTGGAGTGGCATATATCATAGTCTTTTAATTCTTTCTTTATTCTTTGTTTCATCCCTATCACTCCAACTTCTTCAAGTGTTTCTTTTTTTTAATCTGAATGAGAGGTGATGGGAGAATACAGGGGTAAAGAGATACATAGGCTTGCCTTGGTGGTAAAGTGATCAAAGGGCATGGCACAGCTGCAGTTATGTACGTTACGAAAACTACGCCAGTCCATCGCTACGGATTTAAGCTCAAGCACCAACTGGTCCACGCTCAGTTTCTCAAAACTGGTTGAGCGAGACAACATGATGGAATCAAGTGTAGATATACCATCCTCGATACCTGATCGGGAGAGCTGAGAGCTTGATTCGTCAAACCCAGACTCAGAATCGCTTTTGAACTGGTTTACATTATTCTCATGAGATTTAGTCCTGGAAATAGCCTCATCTATCTGATTTTTGCTTGCTTTGTCTGTTACATTGTCCTCTGAGTGTTTGTTCACACAGTCATGGATTTTGTGGATTTCACCATCTTCAGAGAGACACCCATCCAAAGAGTCCATGGAGAGAAAACCTTGGAGTTTTTTATGTATCACATCTTCTGGTTTGTTCAGTTGCTTGCATATCTGAGTAATTCTCTGAAATGGACATGTTAAAGTCACCATATTAATAGTGCAATTAAAAATTCTAAATCAGACAATCTCTGAAAGACAGACATAATTTAATATTTACCTGCAGACAATTATTTGCTTGATTTAAGATTATGAGTTAGAAGTTAAAAATTAGAAATATCAAAGGATAGACATAAATCAATTACAAAAAAAATGAAACAGATGAAAGTCGCAAGAAATATTTCTTTTACTGGAAGGAAAGACTATTATGACAAAAATGGCAGACATTTCTAAACTGACCTATATCAGATGAAAATGAAAAGATATGAAGCTGCTTTAGGCACTGACCTGAATATTGCAAGACCAGACAAAAAAGAACATTTGGTAAGACAATAAATGAGAAGAACTGCATATACTTGCTTACTGATCAAGGTTTATGTTTTTGCAGTAGGACTCTATTTATATGCAAGGATATGAAGTATTTATAAAAACGTTAAAATCACAGGATCACTTTCTGATGCAGTTTGTTCTGAAACTTTCATAGACTTTACAGGATTCTGGCAAATTTGAGAAACTAGTCAACTAACATCGGAAAGGCATCTTTTCCAACCTGTAGTGCAAGGTTGACTTTTTTGTGGGTGACCATCATGTTTCACCAGATAATAGAGCACATGCATGAAATGTAAAATATTGAAGTTTTTTAGGCAAATATTGAGAAAAATCCCAGTCAGTATAATAAAAATAATACTCCTAATACTAAATCATGCCTTGGTTTAAATTTAAAAGCTGTTATCATTTTAATTCTAAAATAACTGCAGAACATTTTTGTGCTAATAATCTGCTGCAAAGGAACACTGTTAATTTTCATGGTTTAATTATTTATACATAAAGGTACACTGTTAATTTTCATGGTTTAATTATTTAATTATTAATACATAAAGGAACACTGTTAATTGTTATGATTTAATTATTTATACATCTATCCCATTAAAAATGAACTTCTAACAGCCTAAGCACATTTGCAAATCATCGCTTATCATATCTCTGGATCTTAAGACTTTATGTTTAATCATCAGTGTAAAGAGACGGATCATGAGAACATTATGTACACGCATAAACAGGCTGAAATAAAGAACGGACAAGGGTCATATTATATGTTAAAAAGCAAAGGCTGCCTCAATAACACATTATTAACCTTTTCCAGTAATCGGATATGATCCTCCAGTGAGGCTGAGTGGTCCTTGGCAGCAGCCAGAATGTCACTTATTTGGTCTCGTGGATGAATCCCATTCTCAAATCTATTATACATTCCCTTCCAAAACCTGCAAAAATGGAAAGTCAATGTGACCTAATTCACTATTCTATCATTATGAGAAGTAAGAGGATTTTATCTCCTAATTTCACCCCACAATCATGTGACAATGATTTATCTCCTTGTTTGTTACTAAAACACTTAAGATCTTAATATGCATGAAGGCCAGGATCTGCATGTCAAGACCATGATTGAAGCAGTGCTGTGATACATGTTAATTTGACCCCAAAGGTCAAAAGGTTGAGTAAGCATGTCACAGAATAAACTGGTTTTGCTTCATAATGATTTGTCCCAAGTACGAACAAAATCCATCAAGGGGTTTAAGAAATAGATGCAAAACATGAACTTTAAAACAAAAAAGATCAATACAAATTTTCTCTGACTGAAAACTTTATCCCAGTGTCAGAGGCAAGGGTGTAAGAGACAGAACTATCTTTGCTTCATAATCATTCCATGTAGGAACAAAACTAATTCAGAGGTTTAGCAAATATAAGGAAATAAAAAAAAATAACCAAAGCCTAGGCAAAAAATTTCTGTGACTTAGACCCCATAGTCAATGAGAGAAGAAAACAATCGTCTTCACATTATAATAATTCATGCCAAGTATTATGATTTAATGGTTTTAAAGTATGTAAAAGAAAGTAAGTAAAACCAACAATTTAAGTAAAATTCAACAAATAATTCCTTTCCTTAGAATACAAAGTCGAAATTCAAAAGACTCTGACTGTATTATGAACTAAATCCCAATTAAAACAATAGGTTCTATCACAAGTCCAGAAGAATAGAATGTTCCAACTGAATTCCAATAATCTTGAATGTCCTGTTGTGCCAATGATATTATCCATAATGTCTGTGAATGAGTTCTCAATAATCCCAAAGTAGTGTTTTAGTACAAAAAAGTCACTGAGTACTATGTAATTCCAATTCCAATGAATAATTTAAATAAATAATTTCTCTCAAATTACATCTAAATACAACTATAAATTCTTATCATATAGACCCAATGATTGATACTAAATAGGAATGAATAATTGTTTACCAAATTTCTTTATATAAAAATACCCACCTGACCTATGAGACAACAGATTGCTCTGTAAGGCACAAATTTCCAGTGGACAATTCCACCAAATTGTAAATAAGTTCACTGCCAGAACCTACAGAGCTTGTACACAAGGTTAGGCCTTGAACTCAAATTTTAGTAACTATTTTAAAAGATACAACAAAAGTCATGTAGGCAAAAACTCTATTCAAAATCCTTGATTATGAACATGATAAAAGTCAGGTACACAATATAAATTAAATATACATAACAACAGGTATACAATATAAATTAAATATACATAGCACAAGAATGATGATAATCCATCAAGATGCTTAAGAAATATATGCAGAATGGAAAATGAACTAAAACCTTAACAATCTGTTAATGCTGTTGCTGTCACCAGTAGTGGAAAAGTGACTGCAATGCCTTGCATTGCCACTAACATTGGCCTCCCAAAAATCATACTACTGATAAAGTGACACCTATATCCATCATCTGCTTGAACAGGAAAGACAAAAGGACTATATTTCAACTCTGATTACATAAAAGTATTCAGAGTCTGTCCTGTGTACATTTATATGTACTGATGGCCACATTATCAGCTATTAATGACTAACTTTTTCTAATAATATGATATACCGTGCAGTAAGAACAAGCAAAAAAAAGTCCCCAATTCAATTAGCATGCCTGCATTCTGACTTGTTTGAAGATCTAAGTCCAGGAAATACTCAAACACATTTATTGCATTTGGACCTGTATGAACAGTGAAGTCCTGGAAATACTCAAACACATTTATTGCATTTTGACTTGTATGAACACTGAAGTCCTGGAAATACTCAAACACATTTATTGCATTTTTGACCTGTTGAACTTTTAAATCCAGGAAATACTCAAACACATTTATTACAGAATTTTTCATGATAACCAGTCAATTACAACAAAATTAATTCAGAGGTTAGGAAGTATAAGGAAAAGATAGAAGTACTGAAAACAAATCTTAAACAACAATAGAACCTAGAGTTAAGGTTTTTAATTGTCTTTTCATTTTAAAAGACTTTAAATACACTTTTAAATAGCGGATCTCAAACTGGCCAATACTTGGCTACTGAGGAAAAGTTTAATCTGTAAAAAGTATATGTGTTGTTTTTACTGGCAGGCTTGCATTATCAGTGCTCTCCCCTAGGCCATTTACTGGTGGTAGGCCTGTATTATCAGCACTCTCCACTAGGCCATTTACTGGTGGTAGGCCTGTATTATCAGTGCTCTCCCCTTGGCCATTTACTGGTGGTGGGCCTTTATTATCAGTGCTCGCCCCAAGGCCATTTTCATAATGTCTCAAATGGATGAAATCTTTAGAAAATTGAACAGTTCTAGTACAATAAATACCACCTGCTTTTCTATAATTTTGCGTCATTTTCACAGCTGAATTTTTCAACACAGGATGATATTTTATATTTTATATATGTTTATGTTATGTATTCACAGATGCCTGTGCATATGTTCCAGGCTTGATATTTGACTTTTAAAATCACTTAATTATTTAGTGTCAAGCCAGATTCTTCACATCATGTTGTATATACTGTATATATTGTACATAACAGATAGAAGGCCTCAAGGTAGATTAGTTCTATAACTAACTGAGTAACCTTCTATAAATAAAGTCTTCATTATTATTATTATTATTATTATTACTATTATTATTTACTGGTAGGCCTGTATTATCAGTACTCTCCCCAAGGCCATTTATTGGTAGACCTGTATTATCAGTGCTCTCCACTAAGCCATTTACCAGCACAGTCCTGATATGCAGTTCTTATCGTTGCTCAAGTTGCTGTTCTGAATGTCGTTAATTTTCTGAACATACAAGTCATGAGTATAATTTCATGAATGGAAATGGCACGAGTTGCTCAAATATTTAAACAGTAAATATTGAGAAAGAAAACAAACAGTTTAGTCAATAAAAGAAAAGGCACAATTTTAATCCTGAAACATTACTTGTTTTGAAAATGTAAAGAAAATGTTCTGGATTTTTCCTTAATGTATATTTGAAATATTTTGCAACAATAAGCATCCCTACTGTGTCTACAGCTGATGAAAATGCTTACTGTGTCTACAGCTGGTAAATGAAAATGTTTACTGTGTCTACAGCTGGTAAATGAAAATGCTTACTGTGTCTACAGCTGGTAAATAAAAATGCTTACTGTGTCTACAGCTGGTAAATGAAAATGCTTACTGTGTCTACAGTTGGTAAATGAAACACTTTAAACTTCTGAACATTATTTCAGACACTGAAGGAATAATATGTTAACAAGCCTACTGATACATTGGTTCTAAATGGAAAGGAACATGTGTCATATTAGTTCAGCTGTGTTTATTATTTACTAACATGCAGCTGTCTTGACCCCTGAAGAATTTGTCCTCGGTAATCCACTTATGAATCCGATAGTTTTTCTTACATCCATGAATAAACTGTTTGTAACATCTTTTTCAGAGTGTGAAACATCCATTTAAACCATGAACAGTTTCAAGAGAGTGTGAAAGATCCTTTTAAACCATGAGCAAGATAAGAGCGTGTGAAAGTTTCTTTTCAACCATGAACAAGATCAAGAGTGTGAAAGATCCATTTAAACCATGAACAAGATCAAGAGTGTGAAAGGTCAATTTAAACCATGAACAAGATCAAGAGTGTGAAAGATCCATTTAAACCATGAACAAGATCAAGAGTGTGAAAGATCCATTTAAACCATGAACAAGATCAAGAGTGTGAAAGGTCAATTTAAACCATGAACAAGATCAAGAGTGTGAAAGGTCAATTTAAACCATGAACAAGATCAAGAGTGTGAAAGATCCATTTAAACCATGAACAAGATCAAGAGTGTGAAAGGTCAATTTAAACCATGAACAAGATCAAGAGTGTGAAAGGTCTATTTAAACCATGAACAGGATCAAGAGTGTGTGAAAGATCCTTTAAAACCATGAACAGGATCAAGAGTGTGTCACATAGGGTGACAAAGCTGTTACATAGGGTGCTAAATCACCATGTAATTATCAACACATCAAGGCTTTCCATTAAGGACTTTGACTTAAAGTAGACCTAAGACCTCCATATCACTTACATTTAAATTATTCAGTATGATGATTTATGCAATGCCTTAAATTCTGACTCAGTGTGAACAACAGTTAGCGAGATATTTACATTTAAATGCTTATGTCAAACTATTTCCCCCCACCCACCCCCCATGTACCATTTTGGCGGTTCCCATGACTAAGTCCATGTGACATCACTGGAGGGAGCCCACATAAAAAATCACCATTGTTCCACCATTGTTGATTGTGAGATTTTCGGGATTGATTTCTAATTAAGTGCATCATCCAGCACAGGAAGGAAGAGTGTTATTGCTGGCTATAGCAGGATGGATATATATATATATATTTTTCTTAGCTGTAGCAGTAAAGGTATATTCTTGCTGGCTGTAGCAGTATAAGTATATTGATGCTGCTGTAGCAGTGTAAGTATATTCTTGCTGTAGCAGTATAAGTATATTCTTGCCATCTGTAGCAGTATAAGTATATTCTTGCCATCTGTAGCAGTGTAAGTATATTGATGCTGGCTGTAGCAGTTTAAGTATATTCTTGCTGTAGCAGTATAAATATACTGATGCTGGCTGTAGCAGTTTAAGTATATTCTTGCTGTAGCAGTATAAGTATATACTTGCTGGCTGTAGCAGTATAAGTATATTGATGCTGGCTGTAATAGTATAAGTATATTCTTGCTGTAGCAGTCTAAGTATATTCTTGCCATCTGTAGCAGTATGAGCATATTCTTGATGGCTGTAGCAGTATAAGTATATTGATACTGGTTGTAGCAGTATAAGTATATTCCTGCTGTAGCAGTATGAATATATTCTTGCTTGCTGTAGCAGTATAAGTATATTGATGCTGATTGCAGCAGTGTAAGTATATTCTTGTTGTAGCAGTATAAGTATATTGATGCTAGCTGTAACAGTTTAAGTATATTCTTGCTGTAGCAGTATAAGTATATTCTTGCTGTCTGTAGCAGTATCAGTATATTCTTGATGGCTGTAGTGGTATAAGTATATTGATGCTGGCTATAACACTATAAGTATATTCTTGCTGTAGCAGCTTAAGTATATTCGTGCTGTCTGTAGCAGTATAAGTATATTCTTGCTGGCTGTAGCAGTATAAGTATATTGATGCTGGCTGTAACAGTATAAGTATATTCTTGCTGCAGCAGTCTAAGTATATTCTTGCCATCTGTAGCAGTATGAGTATATTCCTGCTGGCTGTAGCAGTTTAAGTATATTCTTGTTGTAGCACTATAAGTATATTCTTGGTGTCTGTAGCAGTATAAGTATATTCTTGCTGTCTGTAGCAGTATGAGTATATTCTTGATGGCTGTAGCAGTATAAGTATATTGATGCTGGCCATAACATTATAAGTACATTCTTGCTGTAGCAGTGTAAGTATATTCTTGCTGTCTGCAGCAGTATAAGTATATTCTTGCTGTCTGTAGCAGTATAAGTATATTCTTGCTGGCTGTAGCAGTATAAGTATATTGATGCTGGCTGTAACAGTATAAGTATATTCTTGCTGTAGCAGTCTAAGTATATTCTTGCCATCTGTAGCAGTATGAGTATATTCCTGCTGGCTGTAGCAGTTTAAGTATATTCTTGTTGTAGCAGTATAAGTATATTCTTGGTGTCTGTAGCAGTATAAGTATATTCTTGCTGTCTGTAGCAGTATGAGTATATTCTTGATGGCTGTAGCAGTATAAGTATATTGATGCTGGCCATAACATTATAAGTATATTCTTGCTGTAGCAGTGTAAGTATATTCTTGCTGTCTGCAGCAGTATAAGTATATTCTTGCTGGCTGTAGCAGTATAAATATATTGATGCTGGCTGAAACAGTATAAGTATATTCTTGCTGTAGCAGTCTAAGTATATTCTTGCCATCTGTAGCAGTATGAGTATATTCTTGCTGGCTGTAGCAGTGTAAGTATATTGATGCTGGTTGTAGCAGTACAAATATATTGATGTTGGTTGCAGCAGTATAAGTATATTCTTGTTGTAGCAGTGTAAGTATATTCTTGCTGGCTGTAGCAGTAAAAGTATATTCTTGCTGTCTTAATATCACAAAAATAAATATCATGAACCCACAATTTTTTCAGCTAAACATAAAAAAAACCATCAAATTCTTTCATGTACATGAGAGACAGAGACAGAGACAGAGTATAGCACTTATTTAAAGACTGTTCATAATGCGAGAGAGAGAGAGAGAGAGAGAGAGAGAGAGAGAGAGAGAGAGAGAGAGAGGATAAATCCTCTTTGTGGGCTCTCATTTGATATGTTTTAATATCAAATTCAATTTGGCATTTTTCCCCAACTGGATACTCATATACTATACTAATAACACAAAGGTCATGCCTGTTTACTACATTTCTTTTGCACTTTAAATCGGAAAAAAATAAGAATACTTTCTTCATTCTGGGATCAGCCTAGCTCTATTCCACTATTCCAGGATCAACCCAGAATACACTCTTATGCGGGGATCAGCCTACTTGAGCTGGATTTTACTTGAGCTGGATTTAGCACAGTCTATGGAAGTTAGGATCAGCGCAGAATACACTTTAATTCTGGAATCAGCCAAGCACAATTATTCTTGAGCTGGGATCAGCCCAAAATAGACTATAATGCTGGGATCAGCCTAGCACAGATTCACTGGAAGATAGGATCAGCCCACCATAATATTCTATAATGCTGGGATCAGCTTAGCACATAGTGAACCTTATGCTGGGATCAGCCCAGAATACACCTGAATGCCAGGATCTGCTTAGCACAGATTTTACTTGAGCTTGGATCAGCCTAGCACCAATTCAACTCGAGCTGGGATCAGCCCAGAATACAATGTAATGCTGGGGTCAGCCTAGCACCAATTGGGAAACAATCTGGTACATTCCAATTCTAGCCCATGAGTAGTACCCCCAGAGAGAGCCAAATATTTTTAAATATATTAATTAAGCAATGATGTTATTTTAATTATGATTTTGACGTCGTACAATATTTGTAATAATGAATAGTGGTTTGTTTGAGAGAAAGTGAGAAAGTGAGTGAGAGAGAGAATGAGGTATATACTCATGTATCCTGTATTTTCTTACAATGCATGTATTAAATCTTTCCTCATGCAATTCAGTATTTATAGTTGTGCATAAACAGTGATGAAAAGACTATGTTTGTAACTTCTTAAGTCATCTAAATTCATTCTCATTTTCACAATACATGCAAACCATCCTCCCAAATCTAGATTAAACAATACTGTATATTAGTTGAGGAAGTTAAATATGGAGCCACTATTTTAAAAAAATGCATGATTAAATTCTCTAATAAAATGTGGTTCTCTTCATAAGCATGTCTTGGTAAAAATGGAGTTACAGCTAAAAGTGCATAAAAGAGCCAAGGGGAAGAAACAGAAGGATTAAAGTAGGGGCTAAATGGGTGCATTCAAAGCCTCAACAGAGCAGCTAAAAGTAAGCTGAAGATACAATGACTTAATCCTCTCATTCCTTTGAGAGAGAGAGAGAGAGAGAGAGAGAGAGAGAGAGAGAGAGAGAGAGAGAGAGAGGGATAACTACAGTAGAATTGCCAAAGACAGGCAACTACAGCAAGAGATGGATTCAATATAGGGTTGGACTGGCAGTCTAGCCCCTAGCCCTAACCATTGAAATCGCTGACAATTTCTGACCTTGGGGCACCCAAGCCCTGAAACAAGAGAGAGACAGACAAAGAGACAGACAGAAACAGAGATTAGTCTAGGAATCATGACACATTATTATTCATTTCAAAATTAAATTTAATTTTTATGGACAATTATCAATCAGTAATCAAATTTTTGATGTTAATTGCTTTGCTACAAATGGGGCTGTTAAATACATCACTCCAAGTGAAATGGCTTCATATAATATCAATAATAGTCAAGTTGAATCTAAGTTATCATATGTCAAGTTATAAAACTTCTGCCATTAATTAACTGCTGGATGACAAACTGGTCAGTAAAATATGATGCTCCATGTCAGAAGGTTTTGTGGAATATAAACGACACTTAAACACATGTACCAAACATACTAGACTCTTCTCAATGACTTATTTATTGTCCAGAGAGAGGGCGATAGAGTGATAGTGAGAGAGAAAGAACGTGACCATACATTTATGCAAATATACATATCATTTAACCAAAGCTGCAAACAAAACACAAGTTTTAATGGTACTATCAATGACTGCTGTGCATTATGCAACTTGTGCAGTTATCTCACTGATGTCTCATGCCTGTGTCTGCACTCTGGGATGTTTACATAAAGTCTAACCTCTGCTTCCATAGAGGTTGCATTTTGGTAGCAATTCAAAAGCCACATCTCCTGATCCAGTGAATAAATGTGTGACAAATCTTTGCAGTGCATGTAAAATGTCTAACAAAATGGAATTCCTGATTGTAGGTCTACCTTCAGGTGATAATAAAGAGATGTGGGGTTCAGAATAAAATAAATATGTTTATTATTTACGACTGAAATTAGTTTTGGCATGAAAATATTATATAAATTTGGAAAATAAAGAATATGAGGTAAATGTATATACCTTTATTTACATTTAATTGACTTATTTCACTTTTATGATGATACTGTTGAAAACATTTTGTCATGCTACCCCATCCTTAATCCAATGTTACAACAAATTTCTGGGGAGATGAATGATTATGACATAGTCAAGTATCACCAGTCATCTGTTAAGGTCAATAACTGATGGATGTACTGACATGATTGCCCTTGGAGAAGTAGCAGAAATTAGGACTGGCTTCACGAGGATGTACTGACCTGATTGCCTGTGGAGATGTATCAGGAATTAGGATCGGCTGCATGATCTCGTACTCCTTTCGATATACTGGATTTAGGTATTCTGTCATGTGTTTTGTCAGGAAGCCCCACAAGGAATATGCTCTCTCTGACAACCTATTAGTCAAAAAGTTTAGCTGTAAAAACTTACAAACTATAACTCATGTACATTTCTTTCTATTCTGTGTCAACATAAACTGGCTATGTTTACAGGTATTTTACAGCATTCAGTAACAGATGAAGGTTATATCATGCCAAGGTAAGTTAAGTGCCATGCCCAATTGCATGCCATGGCAGCCAACCTGAGCTAATACAATGCCATGCATTTCATAAAATGTTTTCTTTTGAATGTCATTTGCATACAAGTCCATATTCTGGTTTTCATTTAAGAAATGTAACTAACTGCAATTCAATAAGGTTCACACAGAAAGTTTCATTGTTTATGATCCCAAATATAGCTCTAAATTTACCTAATAAAATTAAATAAAATATATATCAACCAAAAGATAATCAATAACAGAGAACTATGTAAATGCCAGTAAATTTGGTAATACTGACTTCTCAGTATCTCTACTGCAGCTCCACTCAAATGAATACCTTAATTATTACATGTTTCATGTATATATACCGTATATGCTGGGATATCGTATATGTTGGGACACCATAATTAATTTCTACATTAATTTTTTGTGAACTGTATGTTTAGGGACAATTCTTTGTTTTAGAGTTGCAAGTTTCAAGACATGTTTTCAATCATAATATTGATGCTAAGCTGGTAAAATGATTAATAAGGGTATTAACTGTAGGATTTAAAAAGAATTCATTCAATTTGGATATAGACAAGGGTATGCACTGTGTTTATATTTTATTATGGTATTCATTACATGATACTAATATTTACGTTTATTTCAATTTTAATAATTTAAAATATCAATTTTAATATTATCTGCTGCAGAGTGGAGTGTCCATGATGTCATATACCTTCAGGTATTTACCAATAATTATATTCTATTTTCACGCAAGTCCAAACAACTCATATTTGTATTGTAATTTTTGTTTTGCTGTACACTGTATTTGATGCAATAAAAATTCTGATTTTATTTATATTTGCTTTTTCAAAAACCTGATCTAATTCTAAAGTAATATTTCCTTAGTTGTCTGTCATCGCAAAGCCCTTAGCTTGTAAAGACAGAAATCACTTTGTTTTCCTAACCCTTTTATTGAGCTGTGAATTTGATACTTACTCCAAATAAGAGATACACCATATGGATATGTGTATGCTATATCACAGCATATGATTTCAGATAATGGACACATTTCTTGTGCACAAAAATCAGTTATGAAGAACAAAAACTACAAATAAATAAAAACTGTAAACAGTTTCTTTCTGCGTGTTATCAAATAAGCATTCTATTTACCTACTTTATTGTAACATGCAGTGGTTGTGAGTGGTGAATTCAACACAATATGTTTTGTTTCCATAAATTCTGAGACATATGACCCAGGTAACAAAAAATTTAACCAGAAGTCTTAGGACAGGAAAAAAATAAATACAGTACTTATATTTGTCTGATTTATTCCTGTTGGCAGCAGTAACTGCATGATTGCAAATAGATGTGTCAACAAAAAATTCACCTTTCAACAATTTTCAATTTAGAAAATATGTTACTGATACTCATCTTTATGATGACTTCAATGCATCAACAGTATTCTTTTCCCACAAAACAAAAAATAACTATTTTGCATGGATAATAATTAGTATTTTAGTTAATAATTAAAACAAGTTGATTACAATTTCTTTGAAAATTAAATATTGTTAATATTAGGAAACAACATTTCCAAACAATTTTCTTCAGAAAGTCTTTTTAATCCATTCAACCACTTTAACATTATTTTTTGTGGCCATGGCAACCTAAGTTAATTCTAGAATTGTTTATCATTTTCTGTATGATTAGTATTGGTTCCTCATCACAGAACAATAAATAACTGAACAGAGTTAAACGTTATTGTGACTAATTGAACACTACAAAAATAATACCTACATATTACAACATGCTGAAATGTACAGATATGTTATAAAATATAGCTTTAATTATCCAGCTTATATCTAGAAATAATGAACTGAGGATATAAATGACATGTAGACAAAAATGTTCCTATCCATAGAAACATTTTTAATACTTATATTTGATAAAAATTTATACATGTGATTTCATTTAAATAAATACTCTTCCACCCTTTTTCCCTGTTTGGTAGTTAAGTTAACTTTGAATATACATAAGTTTCACTGACAGTTTTGGTTTTACCTATCTACATGCATATATGCATCAACTGTACCATTTCACTCCAATATGAATCTAAAAATACCAGTTCTGAAGTAGTTGCAAGGATTTGGTTTCACAACTCCATTGTTTTAAAACAACTCAAATTTGGATGGGGCACTTGGAAACAGATAAGCAAAGGTAACAATGTTTTACAAAAACAATGCAGCATTACCAAGGTTACCTTTTCTATCCTTTGACTCAAACATGTTAGCAAATTTGTGACAAGCTCTTCAACTTAAGAATAAGCTCATGATTTAGAAAACGGTCATCTGAACAGGAAATAAATTATTGCAGCTTCGAGTGTTTTGTAGGTTATTCTCTATACACTCTTTAGAAAAAAGGAAAAAGGCCTAAAACAACAGGTGGCTCTACAACTTTAATTCAATTCTGCTGCAATAAGCATTAAGGGATTTAAGAAAAACATAAATTTGAGGCATTGATTACTTGACCTCGGCAAACTCCCTGACATGGTATTGAGTCTACAGTCATATTTTATGGTAGATAGTTTATAAGGACATAAAGTATGGTGATTATGGTAAAAATAACATAAGATTTATTTTTCTCTAGAAATATTTCAATGAATGTGGATCAAAAGATGTTATGATATTTAAGGTTGTCAATTCATCCAATTTTTTTTCAAAATCTCACTCTAAGACTGCAAAATTACTAAAATTCCTCCACCATAAAAAATTCCAGTTAAATGGTATTTACCTAAGGTCCAATCTGTCCTTTTCACAGTTGCCAATAAATGTGGCAAACTCACATGAGTAGACATGGTCATGAACTGTGAGGAGGAAGCGCTCATTGAACTGGAACGCACATGGGAATTGCTGCATCATCTGCCATACTCCATCCAAAAACTGTGTGAACACTGGGGAGATCTCTTTGGGGTCAACAGAATCCAAATGTCCACAACGGTCCATGAATTTATGACCAAATGATAACCATTCCTTTTCTATCAGCGCCTGCAGTGAAGAATTATACAGGGAGATTTAGATGGATACATAAATAATCCTATTTCAATTAGATTCGTCAGTAAACATCCCCAAGTACCCCCTACAAGATATAAAAAGGAAATAAAATTTTCAAATAGTGGGGAAATAACTCTTAAACTACTAATCTAAAAAGCCTAAGATAGCACTAAAACAGTTTCATATCAATGGCCAGGGGGTATATTTTGAATATCAGAGATATGAATTTAGTTATCCCATAGTATTTCTACCAATATTTAAAAAAAGTTTCTTAGATGTAGAGTCATATGCTACAGACCGTAAACATGAATAAACTACATGTCACTAACTGCCACTGTAGTGCTGAAGTCATATAAATCCATATTATGATTTTCCATTGCTTCTTCAAAAGCAGTAGTCAAGGAAGTACATAATCAATTCAGAGGCTCATTTACATTCTGTATCTTTTGTAGAAAAACTGAAGACACTGATATTATTCCAATGAGAAATCTTAATGGGTTTCATTGCAGTGGCTGAATACATCATTTATCTTTGGAATTAAAATGTAATGCCTGGGATGAACGAGGTCTTTGCCTTTGTCTTTAATAAGTGATTATTGTTTTTTAATATTATTGTAAAATGTTATTTTGCTTGCTTTTATGATGCCACAGTTATTACACCCAAATACCAAGCCATCATCTAAGCACCATACTGCTGTGAGTTACACCCACTGTTTATTGACTCTCTGTCTTTGGTGAATTAAGCATTTTGCTTTTGTCTCTAAATAAACCTATTTTGTTTCTGGACAAGTTAATTCTGTCTTTTGATTGAATTCATTGGTACAATTTACCCAAAGCTCGATCAAAACTGCTACACTGAAATTTATACATAGAAATGTAAAAGTGTTATCACAGGTAACCATGCTTAAGCTAAATTTTAAGTACCTCTGAAATTGATAAACATGCAAAGTTAACAAATGAACAGAATACATTTTACTTAGTTAATTTTGCAATTCATACACTTATACATGTACATGTGATCTAAAAATATACCATAAATGTTAACATTTATGAGAGATGTATACATCTTAATTACTATATAAAAAGGATACAATATTTAACAAGAACTACAAATAAAGAATAATATTGTGGGTATATTTCCTTCATAAACAGATTTGAAGATTGTGACCTGAAAACTGGTCATCCTGCACAGCCTGTTATTAGAGACCACCTGTCTTTACAGACCACCTTTGTTTGCTGAAGGGTGGTCTTACATGACAGGTTTTTGTGTACCAACAGTGGTAAGAGAAGAAATTTGAAATCCAATTAATTTTAAAAGGTATACCAAAATATGGTATTATCTATATCAAGCAAAACCTTACGCTGAAGATCATCTGGTATATAGGTAGGAAATGTTGCAAAGGGCAAGGGGAGATTATTTAAATATCCTGACATAATTATTTCCCATAGGTACTATTTTAGCATCTATCTGGGGTATACAGATGTGAAAGACAAAATTGTTTTGTTTTTAAAAGGGTTTGATTCAGGAGGTTAATGGAGTCAATTCCTAATCTTTGTGTGATCAGGAAATGCACTCAACACAGAAATAGGGTACAAGATATTGTAGATGTAAAGAACTAATAAACGAAAATACATGACACACCCCAGTGAAACAATTGAGTCACAATAACCTAGTTTTTATATCAATGATTCATTCTCCTTAAGATGCATCCATATGCCAAGTTTCATAAGTGCAGGTGCAAAAAATCTAATATACTGTGGGTATAATGAGCACACAAGTGAACATAAAGTCACCAAAGCCTGAAATTAGGTCACAGATTTAGGTAAAGTTCAGGTGATTTCTAAACATTAAATTGTAACTTTTCTTACCTGGAATCCCTGTATGGATCTATAGTAAGGGTCCAACATGAGACTAGCCAAAGAGCATGTCTGAGCTGTCCTGTCCCAGCCATCTGAACAGTGGACAAGAACACTGATTCCATCTAACACAGCCTGTGTACAGATAAAGGACATGGAACATGGATTGCAAGTTGTTTATACACGAGCTGTACATAAGAGAATAAGCAAAGAATGTAGGATTTGCTTTTTTTCCTTGTGGTTTAGTTTTATTGGTAATGAAAGTATTGCAGTAATGTAGTAATGTCATGTGAGATGGTTATTATGTTTTCATTATGGATATTTGTTAGCTGGATAAAAATGTTGATAAACTTCATGCAATTGACCCATCTAATGTGGTGGACTTGGCAATAAATAATGGCAAATTAGGTGAAATGGTATAAACAGTCATGCAATTGTAATATTCCAAAATAATCCAGGTAAAAATAACAATTTAAAAAACACCTTCCATACACTGTCTCATTTAATGATCTTATGCTCATCCTAGTTCTTGTATTACATTTTATAAAATTGGAGAGTAAGAAAGAGAGAAGCATTGAACAAGACAAATAAATTCATTTATTCATAAAAATTAAGAAACACTAATAAACAAGAGGCCCATATGGGCCTGATATTGCTCACCTGGTAAATGAGATATATAAGCTTGTGAAAGTAAATTCGTACATGTAAGGAAACTAGAATGGGAAGATTCGTTTGGAGCACCTAGTTCCACAGTGTAAATTTGACCTGTCCACAATTAGTGAACAGCGTGGCATGGTAGCCATTACTGAATCATGCTCTCTAGTCTACATCCAGTAGGTGCTAAAAATACTATGACAAATATTAAGCATCTTCACAGAGCAAGATGTCTAATACTGTTACTTGTAGACAAAATGAACTGTGGTCTGATCACAACATTCTGAAATCTCAAAGTCATTTCTTTGTTGCTGCTCTTTTTTTTATAACTTTATGGTCAGAAAATTTCTAGAGTAAGCATCAAAAAACCTGAAGTGTCTGGATATTTGGATTAATGACACTAGTCAAATCTGAAAGTGTTTATGTGATTAGCATATTGGGCTAAATTCTTTTCATTTTTATTTAAAGCTAAAACTACAAAACATAACTTCAAATAATGTGTGATTCATGGCATTTAACATACATAAAATGCATAAAACGATGCATACATAAGAACAAATAATTCAGACATTTTAATTTATCAATACCATTTAATAGAGTTGGTAAATTTTAAAATGCATGAAAAAGTGTTACTGGTGTGCACCAGAGATGTAAAAAACAATATCCAGCTTGACGAAGCAAAACTCACTTAAAGGAAATTTTCCTAAAGGCACAATAAATTAAATTCATTCACAACACCGCATACAGTCCACTGTCTTCCAGGCCAATCTTGCTCATAATTAATCATCTATCTGTAGTACTACTTGTTATATTTTCAATTTCATGTTTGTTTTACATCTTTTAATTGCAGCTTATTCCATTTAATCCCAAAGATTTATTATTTTGCTAATTTATATAACTTTTATTGAAATTTATGAATTCTGCTTTCTAAAAGTATTTTGTTAACATTAAAAATTATGATTACAAGGGGAATAATGCTGCATAAACCTGTGATTCTCCTTCATTATAGGTAACATATCTTGCTTGTATATGCAAACTGGCAAGTTCATTTTATCAAGATTAGTCAAATTAAATCAACTGGTTTTGGAGAAGTGCCATCTAAAGGTGTTTCTGCTATCTGTAATGGTAGCCATATCTGATGTCAAATGAACATTATTTGTAAAAACATAAAAGGTCTGAATGCTGGGATATAAACAAATTTTGTTTAGCAGTTTTGGAGACTCTGAAAGGATTTTCTACTTTAGTTATGGCAGCCATATCTGACTGCAGATCAGCATCATTTATATAAAGCCCTCAATGACAGGATACTTCCTGTTAAATGTTAATTTCTATTGAGTACTTTTTGAGAAGTCATTTAAATGACTTCTCTAAAACCAATGACTATAATTTGATCATGCTGAAAAGGATGCATCCTGGCGTGAAGACCTTTTGACTTGAACAAATGATGCTGTTGATCCACTATCAAATAACTGCCACTATTACTAAGAGTTGAAAAACTTAAAAGGTTTTGTATTTTCAGTAACAGTGACATCAAATCAGCATCATTTGTATAACTTTAAATATCTTCATGCCAGGATGATTTCTGTCCAGTTTGGTAATTTCTAGGTAACAGATTTTAAAGAAGCAATTATATACATTTTTTCATTATTTTGTAACATTGTCTTTTCTATTTTAGTAACTAAGACCATATCTTAAAGCAGTTGGCATCATTTGTAAATATTTGAAAGGTCTTCTTGCCCATATGCCTTCCATCAAAATTGTCTTAATTATGTTAAGCGGTTTCTTAGCACTTATATTTATATAGTTTTAACTATTTTTAGCATTGATGGCTATATTTGATAGTGGATTAATGACCTTTGTAGTAATCTGTTAGTCTTCATGTCAAGATGCTTTATGTCAAATTTGAGCAAACTGGTCCAGTGGGTTTTGAGAATTAGCTTCAAATACCAAATGTAGATGGACACACAACAGATGAAGCATGATCCAATAATAATAATAATAATAACAAAAATAATGTGGACTTGGTACAAAGCCTAATCTTTATAAGTTCTAATCACTAAATACACAATGAAAAGATGACAAAAACACCACGAAATTACAAAACAAAGACATGCTGACAATAATTAAGGAAGTAAACATTAATAAGTCTTTAAGTCCACACAGGGCTATGCAAGAATCTCACTTAACCATTGGCTAGGTGGCTAATACAATATATCGGTTTTAAAAATTTTGAGGCAGATCATGTTCTCAAAGCATACTCTGTTTTGACTCCCAAAGAAAAGAACATTCATATAGCCCACAAATATCCCTTCTTTATTAATGTCAACCAACATTTTGTCTCAGGTTGTCAATGGAAGTCAGCTTCACGATTTACAAGTAAGTTTTGACCTACTTTTGAACATTTAGGGGATTCATAACAATATGTCATAACTGTGTCCACAAACAGATGATAAAAAGGATGAGTCGTGTTGGTAACATTATAATCATTTTGATATTACAAAGAAGATAGTAAAAGTTGTGAACTGCCGATGAAAAGTTTCTTTTTTGGGGGACATAAATTAACCCAGAAAAGTAAGCAGTGTTGCTATTATATTATATACATATATACGAGCTAGCAAGCCAGCACACAGAACTCAATTCAGTTCTTGAAGAATATTGTGTACAGTATGCATTACAAAATGTTATCTATTGCTCTATTTTACTCTAAGGGCAGTTCCAATAAAATATACTTGGGACCCAGGGAAGGCACTTTTACTGTGGAACAGTCACCCATAGATACTATTTAGAACTTTTTCTCATTTTCATATGAACCTGAATACCCTGGCATGTACTTTTAAAAAGTGCCTTCCCGGGGTACCTTGTGTGTTGAAATGGAACAGCCCTAATGATCTGGATCTGAGAATCCAGACTTAAAGATATAATAATTTTGACTTCCTTAATTAATGTCAGCATGTTTCAGTTTTGTAATTTCTTGGTTTTTGTTGTTGTAATCTTGTTGCTGTACATGTTTTAATGTGTTATCTAATACTGTAAAGTCCTTAGAGCTTCAAAGGACTAGGTGCTGTACTAAGTCCACATTATTATTATTATTATTATTATTACTATCTGGGACCCCTAGTGGCCCAGTGGTCTAGAGCGCTCACCGTTCCTGATCACTGCCATCTCACCTCTCTCTGCATGGGTTTGAATCTCAGGCTCGGCTAACGTGGGTATGTGAGAAAGCTTGCCAGTAGCTTCTCGTGGGTTGGTGGTTCTTCCCAGGGTTTTCCAGAGTTCTTCCTCCACCAGTTATACTGGTTGCCATGCATAGCCTATCTTGTGCTGAAAAATGGCATTAAATCCTACAACAACAACAACAATTAGTACTATCCAGCTTTGATTGTTTTATAATTGTACCTTGGCAATAAATACAGATGTATCCACTACTGCACGTATGTGTTTAAGCCACCCACTGTTTTCAAGTCCTGCCAGAAATGCATTCATGGATGGATTCCTAAGCTCACAGACTGTAAAATAATAAGAACAAGTATAATTACAACTTGAACTTTGTGTTTGAAAAACACCTATATCCCATACCTGCCAACTCCCAGAGAGGTCAAAGCATAACCTATGTGGCAAAAAAGTGTAATCTATATATTACATGCCATAATTAAAATGAACTGTATGAATTTAATTTTGCTATTAAATGGATCTGCAGCTGGTTAAAGTTCTTAGTACCAAATACAAACACAAAACACACTGACAAATTTTATATTTACAACACTTACTTTAAATAGTCCATATGCCTAACTTTTGCAGAGTTATCATAAATTATGCAATGCTCAACCTGAGTGCTGTACTATGTCACTCTCATATTCTTCTTTTTCAAAATGTAAATCGTACTGATTTGTCCCTTTTCTGATTTGACATGCTTTAAAGTTTAAAAGATCCCTCTCCTCAAATAGTTTGTTTTGCTTAACATCTGGCACCATTTTTTTAAAGTACAGACTGGTGTACTACCCAATTTTATTCCTTAATCTGTGAGATAAATTTTCAATTGAAGAAACACATCTGTTTTCTTGGAAGTGTGTAATATACAGCTGCTGTAAATGAAAAAAAAGGAAAGTACATGAATTTTTACAATGAACACAAGTAGTCTTATGCAATTCTTTCCCAGCAATCTTTTTCTTTTTTTAATATTTCTTATATATACAATGTCTGGAGATGATAATAAAAACCAAAAACACAAATTTTATGACTTTATCTTTATTTTTGTTCAATCTACCAAAAAAAACTTACACCATATTTAGTTGAGTGCAAGAAACTATTAGGGAAAAAAAAAACCAAACAAAGAATATGCCAAATGTGTAATGACTACACCAAAAGCATAATGGTTGGCAGGTATGATACAGTATGTACAAGTCCTGAGAGATAGGAATGGACTCTACAGTCCATGTCAATAACTTGTATAAATTCATCTTTTCATATCAGTGTGTATATATAGTGATAGGGTTAGGATCTTGACAGTTTTTATGTTATGACCCAGGGGATAAGTTGTTGGAAGTAGAAGAGGCCCTGGGGCATGACCCAGAGGTCTCAGTTTTACATGTATTTACACTCAGGTCAAATATCACACATGACAATTCTCAGAAAACATGCAACAGCTAACTCAGTAGTTATTTGAAATTTATTAAAATCAGCCTTATCCCCACCCCATAGGGGCATAATCAAAACTGCATTGGTATAATCTATATCCATCATTGACCCAAGTTTTATCTAGCTTTAACAATGTCAGAAGATTTCAAAAGCATTATAAGTGATATGTTTTTGTATGAATTTACTCTAACACAAAATTTCTGTACTTATCTGAAAGCATGGGAATATCCACAATTGTCATGAAATATGTTTGCAGCAGATATGTCCAAGTTGACAAATTTTTCCATAGTTAAACACACAATAATGAACTTCATTATTGTCTACTTTGTGATCAAATGTTGAAATAAGTCAAACAAATATACTTTCTCTATCACTGGAATGCAGTTGATCAGAGTGATTTAAAAACTTCAAGTTGATTATTTTTACTATACGACTATCAGAAAGTTCAAACCTGAATATATCCATACTTCATTTGAGAATAAATACTGCTGCAATAGCAAAATTATATTTTTGTTCTTGACAGACTAACTTGTCAACCTATTAGGCCTAATATAATAAGTAAAATTATATATTTATGCTTGAGAGAATAATTTGTCGCCTATTAGGCCTAATACAAGGTATAAGCAACAATACCTCTTGTAAGTCCACACAGCGACTTTCTGGAAAAACTGAGCAATTTCAACAACTTCCCCAAAAGGCTTTAACCATATCGGATAAGGACAACAATGCAAGACAACTCACCATGCTCCTGAAGTGTCAACACAAATAAAAAGTTGGTGCATCCCTTTTTATTAAGTCTCACTTGAATTGCATCCTCCTCGGGAGTTTTAAACAATAGCATCCCTTTAAATATAACCAGAAAACTGCATATATTTAAATGGAAAACAATGAAAATTCATTTACCATCAACTAGCTTTTGTAGACTGGTCCTCATGATGTGGATGTTCTCTATGCCCAGGAACTGGAATTTTATATCAGAGTAGAAACTCTCATTTTCATAACCCTTCCCAGCAGCCTTATTGGCCATAGCATTAATCTGAGAAGAAGAAGGAAAATTATATATATATATATATATATATATATATATATATATATATATATATATATATATATA
>JAECUM010023734.1:0-51613 GCA_016617855.1 Megalonaias nervosa | reverse complement strand
TTCTTGTTTTGCTCCACATACTAGCCATATGGATGATTTTACTTATAACAAATTAAAATCTCACTATTGTGGTGAACATATAACCCTATGAGATGGTGAAGATTTATGCCAAAGTCGTCGATCTGTATATATTTTCTTCGGTTTGAATATATTATGCTTGTTTATTCTGTGGCACAAAGAAAGTCTCATGTGATGATGACTGTCATCCTCTTATCAAATAGTTTATACGGTTCTGTGAATGTAAACATTTTTTTCATTAGTATTGTAACCACATGTGGATAAAACGACTGTACTTCTTAATTAATTTCTGGCATTCAGAACGGAGAGAGAGACACAAAGAATTTATAAAGACGACCGTATTGTCGTCCTCAAAATAATTGTTACAAAATAATTATTTTAAAGTTAAATTAATTCGATTGTTTAATAATGTTAGGTCAAGGGAAACAGACATTACTAATTAACAGGTGTTCATCGATGTATGGGCAGAATTCAAATATATATGATAATATAAACTTTGGGGTGGGGGTGGCGCAAAATATCCTAGAAAGACGATATCATTTTCTTGTTTCAGAGAAAACGTAGATACGTTGACAATATAGATGCTAAATCAGCAAGCATAATAGCGGTCATTTTGTATAGTTTTAATGTATGTCAAGTTGCCAATTTTCGGAGAATTTTCTTTGATGGAAAATTCAACAATTTGTATGTCTTACAGAACTGATACATACTGAGAAAGAAAAAAACAACAACAAAAAGCACTTTTACTATTAAGTCTAATTAATGATAATATTAAAATACATTGGTGATATACAAATATATTGGGTGAAAATACACACACAACAATGCACACGCAAAAAGTTTTCGTGTACGCTGGATTAAGTTCCTCTCTCTCTCTCATCTGTTAAACAATGATTTTTGGCAATATAGTATCCTTTACAAATCCTTAAATCAGTTATCCAGTTAAGATACAGAAACAGGAGAGCACTTATAATAAAACGAACAATACTGAACTTTGTTGCCAGCTGCGGTCTAACAACAAACGTAACAGATAAAACAAAACTACAAATTATTAATGGTGTTTGTATAGCGGATAGACATGAGAAAGATAGAAAGATATTCTGATCAAAAGTTTGGCTATGCAAGAAAAAATGAGATGAAATGGCAGTTGTCACAACTATTAAATGTTTTTTTGGGAACATAACGATTTCAAAATCAGTATATATAATCCAATTTGTACGTTAGCATTTATTTAAGTAAAAAGTTTCTCAAAGAATTTTACAAATAAAAAAAAGTGGGTGATAAAAAGATGTGGTACCATGTGCACATACAACAATCAACATTTACCACTAAAAGGTGAGTGTGTGTGATTTAGATTTTTAACGTAGCTTTAACAGTTTTTCAGTTATATCGCTACGAATGTCTGCAGTGTGACAGTTTATAGTGATGTCTAGCACTGGGGCATCATGCCACAGACATGTAGCATGATGTCCCACCCAGTCAAATTATCCTGACACCAGGCCGACCAGTCCTAATACTAACCTCTTAATGCTGAGCGCCAAGCGACGCAGCTGTTAGTACCATTTTTTAAAGTCTTTGGTATGACTCGGCCAGCGTTCGAACCCGTGACCTCCCGCATCCGAGGCGAACGCTCTAACCACTAGGCCACCGGAGGGGTCACACTAAAAGGTGAAAAAAAGCTGTGAGACTAGTTACACATAAGACAATCAACATATAACACCAAATGGGTGATAATATGATGTGGGATTAGTTTGCACATACAAGAATCAACATTTGACACCAAATTGATGAAAAAAGCTGTGGGACTAGTTGCACATACAAGATCAACATTTGACTCCAAATGGATGAAAAAAGCTGTGGGACTAGAGGCACATATAACAATCAATATTTAACACCAGATGGGTGATAAAAGAGCTGAACATAAATCGAAATTAAACAGCGAATTAATGATATGTATCCAATGCAACTATTATGTTGATTACATAGATTGAATTTTATCCATACATCGATGAACACCAGTTACTTTAATTAGCAATGTCTGTAAGCTCCCTCTATACTTTGAATGATTTGAAAATTATTAATAAACACAGACATTGTGTCTTCATGTGAGGAGCATGGGCGCCCGCACATAGAGGTAAGGGTTGGCCCCCCCCCCCCCAATTCGCCTCTTGGTTTACATCCGTAAAACATTATGGCTGACCACTACATGTTTGCTACCACCCACTCCGAAAATATTTCTGTGGGCAGGAATATGGTTACACTACCAATGAAGAAAAATGTTTAGCTTCGCAGAACCGTGTAGCCTATTTAACAAAGGGATGATAGGAATCATCACTTGGGACATTTCTGGTGCCACAGAAAACAAAGTATATTCAAGCGGAAGGAAATATACATAGATGGAAGACTTGATATAAAATCTTCACCTACTCAGATGGTTATATGTTCACCAATATTATGGGTAGCAGTACATGGAACATTAAGTGAAATATTTTAGTCATATGTAAAGAGCCTTCAAGTAAAATCACGTCTGCCCCATATTAAATAAATAAAATGTCGGTAAGGTTCTCTCTTAACCAAAGATTTGTATGCAGTTAAATGTTATTCACTGAGAATGTATTTTGCGATAATTATTATCAGTACCGACCGCTCCGGTGGCCTAGTGGTTAGAGCTTCCGCCTCGGATGCGGGAGGTCGTGGGTTTGATCCCCGGCCGAGTCATACCAAAGACTTACAAAAATGGTACTAACAGCTGCCTCGCTTGGCGCTCAGCATTAAGAGGTTAGTGTTAGAACTGGTCGGCCTGGTGTCAGGATAATGTGACGGGGTGGGACATCATGCTACATGTCTGCGGCATGATGCCCCAGTGCTAGACATCACTATAAACTGCCACACTGCAGACATCGTAGCGATATGACTGAAAAATTGTTAAAGCTACGTTAAAAGTCCAAATCACAACAACAACAACAACATTATCAGTACCAAGATACCGTCGTCATTATAAACACACACACACACACACACACACACACACACTCTCTTGCACATAGACCTTCTATCCTCATCTGTGTTAGGTATCTTGTTAAAGAAACTGGTGGAGACCACTGTTTATATTAGAAGTAGTGTGTAGTCTATTTGATGATAAAAGAGGCTGAATTACATTGCTCAGTTTAAGTGGACCATATTAAATTTGTCAAAGAACAGTTTGGCACCTTCGCGCGCCTGCGAAAGTTCCTTCTTTGCTCATCATCATAAAGAAGTTTGCACATCATATAAGAACGAAAGCACCGCATATAAAGAAGTCTGCACGTCATAAAAGGACGAAAGCACCGCATATCAAGAAGTCTGACATCATATAAAGACGAAAGCACTGCATATAAACGATGTTTGCACATCATATAAGGACGAAATCACCGCATATAAAGAAGTTTGCACATCATATAAGGACCAAAGTACCGCATATAAAGACGTTTGGACATCATATAAAGACGAAGGCACCGCATATAAAGAAGTTTGTAAATCATATAAAGACGAAAGTAGCACATATAAAGAAGTTTGCACATCATATAATGACGAAAGCACAGCATATAAAGACGTTTGGACATCATATAAGGACAAAAGCACCGCATAAAAAGAAGTTTGCACCTCATATAAGGACAAAAGCAGTACACATAAAGAAGTTTGCACATCATACAAGGACAAATGCACCGCATATAAAGAAATTTATACATCATATAAGGACAAAAGCACAGCATATAACGATGTTTGCACATCATATAAGGACAAAAGCACCGCATATAAAGAGGTTTGTACATTATATAATACAAATTATCATCTTAAGACAGCTCTGGCGTTCCATATACCATCATTCAAAGTGTGTTCTGCTACTGATGAACACTACGTTGACCTTACTTACCCAGATTACAAGTATAATAATTTAATATAAACCATCAGCTTAGATGCACAAGTGACATTATTTACTTGGTGCTTCAAAATCAGTTGTGGAGAATGGTAAAAAAGATAAGTAGAGAAGACAACGTAGCAATTACACGGCTAGCTTTTCTCATAATTTGGCTCTTTCTGAAAAGCATCTAAAACACAAGCAGTATCTATTTACAATTTTGGTGTTAGTATGGAATAATGGATGGAACACAATGAAGTTTTAAAAAATTCATTGTTTTCTAATTCTAAGGACGATCAAAGCTAATGGATGTTTTTGACTAACAAGCTGTGTAACGCATAGTGTTACATACATATAAAATGTTAATATTACTTGCAATAATCTTCCCAAATCTACAATAACACTTGCAATTTTACAGCATATATAGCTGAATATTTGGCTATAAAAATATTTATACTCTACCTTGTAGAAACTCTTCAGAATCCTACAATGCAACGAATTACACACACACACACACACACACACACATATATATATATAATCTCAACTAACGGCGCTGTTAGACTAATTTTTACTCTGATTCTGAAAATATCTCCTACAATTTGGATGTTATATTATCTTGCATTAGAAACATTGAACAATTTCATCACAATCTTAATAATTATAGTCATGTGCTTTCTCATTTAAAGCTAATGAGTGAGTCTTTTGCTTTTCAAAAGTTTTAGAGTAGTTCATGTGAAGAAATATGATAAAAATCTTGTCAGAGATTAAACATCATTCTTGTAAGACAAATTCAAAATTCAAAGAATTTATGTCAACGCTCAGTGTTCCACAAAGTCCTTTGAAATAACATAATACTTAAAATCGTGGTTGTGCGTTTTTCCACCTTGCTTCAAAAACAAAGCAAAACTAAAGAACTTATGTATTTATGTAATTCCACAAAATCAGAGACGAACATTTTATCAAAATTCCATGGGTGAAAGAAATTTATCCTTATCGCCATATTTGCTGCATATATGCATATTTTCGGCAAAAAGTATTGTACATACTATTATCTTAATAATCTTCACAATTGTTTTATTATTCCTTGTATAATTGAAAAATAAATTATTTTCCCACCAAAATAGGCGTTATACAGGAATCTAATGTTGGGATAATTGAACAAAACATTATGACAGTAATTCAGCAAGTATAAAATGGCATGAAATCTCGGAAACTTTAATCAATAAATATATATTCAAGACTAATTTCCACTAAACAAGAAGAAAACCAATCGCAAATTCAGGTGAAAATTTAATAAATGTCAAAGATTGCTTACATTACATTTTCTGTGATATTGAAATTAAAGTTTCAATATTTTACAACTCGGTTTAGTCAATTCTACAAGTAATACACTCTATGTATATCTTTAATTTCAATCAAGGTTTTAATGAATCCAGTGTGTCATTTTCAGTTCATTTGCACTATGATTTTCTTACATATTTCAAGCACTAACTTGAACACATCAAATAAAAATCAGTAAAGGATGTATTACATTTCCTGAAAATAATTGCATTATAATTTTTATTGCAAGTGACCTTTCCGGCACCGTTTGCTGTTTGTGTTTACCATGTGATGAAAAACCCATTTGGTGATTTGAATCAACATTTTATTTTCTATTTGGATTTTAATGCTGATTTCTGTTTTATACAAGAAACATTCTTAGCCGGTCTGCAGGAATAATCTGAGAAAAATAATGTCGATTTTCTTTGGGGTTAGAACAGATTTGCTTGTTAGTATAGCAATAGCTTTAATAAACTCTGAGGAAAAAAGCCAGTCAGTCGCAAAACTCTACATCGAAAAGGTATATTTTTATTTTATTTGAAAATTATGTTCGTATCAGACATATTTTTAGTCAATACAGTCAATTGCACTGAGAGTTACTACTTTGCTATTGAATGGTGGTAATGAAAGCAATCGTGAAATGACTTATTTTGTCATTCGTCTGGTAAATGTCTAAGTCGGATCAAATTAATCCCAAACAAAAAGAAAATCAAAAACGTACATATAGCAACCTCTTTTGTTTTTTCTGACTTGCATGCCGTATCTGGAAATAAAATATCAGCGTTTCGATACAATGCACGAATTTGTCTTGCTCATTGGCGTACCGATGACCTTTGACGCATCGTGAAAGCAAGTAACTCACGGGTGTTTAATTGAACAAAGCCGTGGTAGAAGCTTTGAAAGCTACTTTTTGCTCAGAAGTAAATTATAGATTTTGAAGAGAAATTGATTACTGCAAAGATAGACGATAGCTCTTACGTTTAAAGACCACAAATGCTGAAACTTGGATGCATACTGGATCAAACAGAAGACAATAAATAAAATAGGTCCATTGAGGGCGAAAATTAATAACCTTATTACGAGGCCAAGACATTAGGATAATGACCTGTGTTTATTCCCGAAAATGGACTGATTGTTGGACATGTTAGACTAAAGTCTCTTTCCCGTTTTTTGAGGGTGGTGTTGGCAACACCATGTCAACACTATACCGAAAAGTCAACATATATTTTTTTACGGTCTTCTTTTGTTCTAAAATCGAATAAAATATTTGAACACCATACGGAAAAGAAACATGAACATAATTATTCTTAAACATTGCAAGAAGAACAAAAATATTTGCACAATAGCATTACTCTCTTTGCAGATCTCTTGGCACTGTTGAAGGTAGAGGTGATAAGGTATGGACAGAATCCAAATAATAAGCGAAAATAAGGGGCTAAGTAATAGAAAAATAAGTGACAGGATTTCAGAAATTATGATATAAATGGATTGCCAAACTGGCATTATTATTGGCGTCCATATATGCAAAATTATTAAACTCAAGAATCCTTTAATTGTGTATACTATCAGAAATTTGACAACTTCAAGAGAGTTCTCCAAAACATCAAGACAATGCTTCCCAAGGTCAAATAAATTGAAAGTGCATGTAACTAGAAAACTTAAGACATAAATACCACTGTGCAACACTAAAAAACACATTGGAGGCAAAGCATGAATTGCAAGATAAAAAAACACACAAAACGTAACAACCACAACAATCCTCAAAAACGCCTCAGAAACATAGTCGTACATGTTCATTTTCTTTCCTTGTTCTGCATACTTTTAATAATGCCACCTCGATATCGTCTCGAATTTTACCGCATGTTCCCATTATATGTAGATTGCATGTGGGACATTTCCACTTCTTTCGTGTGGTTACAAAAGTCACACACCTGATATCAGCATGGGATGCAGATTAGAAGTGTTGTACTCTCCATGACAAACTTTACACCTCATGTCTTCACTGAAAATGAAAGTTCATTAGTTAAAAAATTGGCAGTACTTCAAAGACTCAAGATTCTTATAAGTGAGACCCGTAAAATCCAAATTTAGGGATAACAATTAGCACAAAACAACAGTTTATTCAAAAGATATTAAAACACCTATGTGTAACTTGACGAAAATACTTGGAGTTTTCTTGCAATGTGCAGATTTAAAAATTTAACTCGTACAGTACAGCTTGAACTAAACATACAATTTTAAGAATTTTGTAAACAATGGAGATTACGTTCATCATAGAATGCCATAAAATGAACATGAAGAGCCTGTTCAAAATATATTACGTAATTTTAAGTAACATATTACGTAATTTTATTTCATCGCCCTATTGATTCATCGAAGGAAATTTGCGAAGTGTTCTAGCTAAACGAAATAAACTGAACAAGTGTACTAAAACGTCATGACCTTTTCCCCACCACAAATGGATTTTACCTAGAGAGCTACGGACTTGGTTGCTGCAAGATAAAGTGTGCACCTGGATAACATTTTATCCGAAATACATATACGGATTAAATATTATCGTATGTTGTTACCTTGATCATTGTGAAAAGGCGAAGTACTATTATATTGGGAAATATAAAATACTATACTTCTTACTGGTTCAAAGATTATACGTAAATGAATAGAGGTAGCGTATGTTATGTATTTTCATGACCTTGACATTGAAGCAAGATGCATGGCTATGGTGTGTAAAACACCGTCTACTCATGATCTATAACTTGGTAAAGTTTCTCCTTAAAATATCTTCAGTGTTTCAAAGCTTATACGCCGGTAAAGAATACTAGTTATATTTTCCTTGATATTACCTTCAACTTGAGAGAGATGACGTGGCTATGTTATGCAATAAACCGCCTTTAAAATGATATATAATGGGCTAATATTTTATTACAATATCTTCAGTGATTCAAACGTTATACTCCATACAAGATACAAGTCACAGAATTACATTTCCCCTTACTGTGACGTTGACCTTGAGGCAGAGGGATTGACTATGCTGCGGAACACATCATGAGGGCACGGTATATACTTGTGCAAAGTTTAATTAAAATATCTTCATTCTTTCAAACGCCTTACTCCGGATAAAGATAACAAGTAAAAAATACATTTTTCTTGACCTTTGCTGATACTTTGCCACTGAGGCATGGCTATGGTACGTATTGTGCCATGCCGTATTATGATCAGATACACCTGGGCAATATTTCATAAACATTTCAAACCGTTAGAAAGTCATGGGGCGGACACGCAAATGTTAACGGACGGATGGACTAGTCTGTAACATGATACACTGTCTTAAGAGGGCGCAACAATGGTTGAAATGAATATAAATTCGTATTATTCAGAAGACAAGTCAAATGACAAGTATCCATGAGTGTTATTTGAACATATCTTTCAGTTTCTGAAAACCGAACATTTTTTTTAATACCTTGGAGTTTATCACACAGTAACCTAAAAATTGCAACTTACTTCTTCAGAGAATGGCAATTTTTTATACTAATACAATTTAAATATGAAAGGAAAACGCGGTAGAAGGATAAAACATCTAGTGTTAATTATCATTAAAAAAAAAGGTTCTGTAACTTCTTATGTTTCTCATAAATAGTACTTGAAGCCGGTTTCAGTCAGCAATAATTGATGAATTTAAAAAAACTGAAGAGTTTTCAAAATTAAGCTGAACATATATCTGTCAGTGGAAATGGATTGAATTGCTTATGTGGAATTCAATTCAGATTTGTTGACTAAAAGATATCTGATGTTATTTGCTGTAAATTAACACAATAATGTGTACCCAATTCACCCAGTTTAAGCACGACAAAAACAATATATATATATATGGTAGCCTCCTACGATACTGCGGGTTCTTTAGTATCGCGGTATTCGAGGTTTTCGGAAATTTTCTGCATAGCGCAACCTATCGCGTGTTTATCTTACATACACTAGATGACGATAAGTTACAAGTTCTGCATCACCAGTTTTATTTCGGGAATATGTCGGAATTGCTGGCGAGTACGCCATTTTAAAAATGCACCCATGAATTTTACTCTTTCGAAACATGGCCGTACCCCATGTTCTAAATAAAATCTATATCTTCTTAAAATTGATATCACTGCAAAGAATCGGTCAAACAGTTTGTCGTCTGATTTTATGCAGTCCGATCACATGATTACCGTATTTGTCAAGAAGCAAGTGATCGAAATCTATGATAGCAGAGTCAAAACATGAAGGATGATGATGTTGTTTTCTGGTGGCTTTCGAATTGACAGGTGTTTACTTAAAAACTTTGTTGTACACGATTTATTACATTTCGCTGTAACACCTGGTTTTGTTTAAACAGTCTGTGGTCGATATGTACTTTCATGCTTATGTTGGTGGTGCCATTCTCATCGACAATCCTGGTGCCACTCTGTGTGTTACAAGTGGTTACATATGCATTGTTTCATTGCTCTTAGATACGTTTCTGTTGTTGGAGGGTACATGTGACAGAATGAGAGCCATTGAAGTAGCATCCAATTTTCAAATTGATTTACAATTTGTGCAGCATATACATCAAGATCCTAACAAAATATTTTTTTTGTTATTACCTCGACATCAGAGTCACGCTCCTCGCGTAACCTGGAATCTACATGGCGTCTGTTTATCGAACGTTTCCCACAATCATCTGATTTAAACTGGTAATTAAATGTATTTTACTATAGAACAAAGAACACCAAATAGAGATATATAATATCTTAAAGGCCAGTATCTTAATTTATTTTCTTTATTTATTTATTCGTCGATAGCTAACTTTAAGACCCGCGATACCATAGCACTCCAGTATAATATTTTTCTTATCTAGCATATGATAGCTCCGACAAGACCTTAAAAATGCATGTCACACACACTCGCGCGTGTGTGTGTGTGTGTGTGTGTGTGTGTGTGTGTGTGTGTGTGTTAGGCTAGACTGCTAGTCTCAGTACAGCCAATAAAGATGCTCTTCATGTTCACCGCTTGAATCTTATTCAGTCAATACAGTTTCAATACTCCGATACTGTGATTCAGTATTAATATTGCAAGACTGTCACACCTGTGGTCTACTCCTCGTCATAATCAGTTCTTAAATTCTAATTAGAGATATAAGGTATCAGTATCAGCCTCTGTGACGTTTTGGATCTTTATGACGAACTGCGGCAGATATATACACAACTGTTGTGACTGCGGTAAGTGTGTGACACTGGGGCTTGAGCAACTCTGATTATCTTGTACATATGTTGCCATGTGTTCTTTTCAGTACTGATGGCTTTGATAGAGTTGATGAGAACTTCCATAGAAGGTATTGACATTTACGAAATATCAAATGATGCTTGTAAACAGTATCATTGCGGGGGCATTTCCAAAATGAAGCGGAATGTTCTGTGCAGTTTAATAAATTCTTTCCGTGGTGTGATTAGTTTTCAGTTAATAATCTTGTTATTAACATTTTCTGCGTTTTAGATGTGAGTGCTGATTTATCTCAGTGAAATTATTTTACATAACTGCGAACAAGGGTCAGAACGTGCAGGTGTATGAACCGTTCAAATTGACAAATGCTGACTTGACCAAGATAGTCCACTTAGACATGACAACTAGCCTGACCATGACTTGCACTTGTCCCGAAATTAGGATTTGTTTTTCGTTTCTTTGTAACGGCAGCCATTTTGTGGTAGTCAGATCTTATCTGCAGAAATTTTAAATCCTTTTATGTGAGGGGTACTTTTTGTACAGATTCCTCAAATTCCGCTGATGATACATTTTTATTGACAAACTCGTTTTAATTTTAGTAACAGTTGCCATATTTGACAGCAGAGTGGCATTATCTGACAGCAGATTGGCATTATTTTAAAGACCTTCATTCAATGATGCTATCTATCAGATTTCGTAACATTCCGTTGAACGACTTTTAAGAAATCATTGATCAAATTCTAATGTTTGAAACAACGGTGACATTTTCATTGCGGATCGGCATCATTCATGTAACTTTGAAATGCCTTCATGCCAGGATGCTGCCTGTAAATGTTTGGCAAATTCTTCTCAGTTGAATTTGAGGGAAGAAAAAAATCCTTTAAAAGGTTTTTTTTTTTTTTTTTTTTTTTTTAGCAAAGGCGATAATGTTTGATCGCAGATCAGTAAATATTTGTGCAGACCTGCAGGCCTAGTGCTTACAATAGTCATAATTGACAGAGACCGGCATTAATTGTGCAAATGTGGAAATCTAGGGCTAATAAATGCGGTCATATTTAATGGCAGAACGGCATTATTTGTACAGTCGTGAACGGCTATGGTTTACAATGCGGTCAAAACAGAGGCCACATTTCACTACGGATCGGCATCATCTATATAACTCTAAAACCCTTCATGCCGTCTAATTTGGTCAAATTCTATTGAACATACTCTGACGTGAAAACCTTTTATAAGTATCTATAACTATGATTTAGCCTGATAAAAGCAGTTTATTTTCAGGACTTTGTTTGCAATGAACGATCCAGTCTCAACGTTGGATTGCACGACCTTTCAACTTCCACTTTCGTGTACCCGAATGGTGTAGTGGTGGTTCATACAAAAATATGCAATTATCGTGCATATACATTTTTCTTGTAATTGTTAGAATCATAATACATAATGCAGTTAATAAACCATTTACATCAAAACGGTTTATTTGTTTATCCACGTTGTATTCCTTAGGGAAAAATCGTCACGAAGAGAAGAGTTGCTGACAACTTACTCCGTTTGTTTCAAAATTGTCTTTATTTCCATATATATTCATTGAGGTAGAAATTTTAAAATGAGCTTTGGACGTGTATTTTGGTGCCATAGCTTTGTTATCAATACACGAGGATTTGAGACTGACACTCCAAGAAACGAAGATTCTATGATATTTCAGCATATGACATTGTTATAAATACAATTTTGTGTCGCAGTGTAAAACTACAGTACTTGATACTCTCTTTCCAGCAACCCGTGGTACAATAGTACCTACCATAGTAGCGAATATGGGAAACTACCAAAAGCTTTATCCATTTGTTTTCTGTAGGGAAAGAGTAAGGGAAAAATAGGGATATTTTATAAATAGAAAATTACTACAAATTACTGAAAAATAAAACTTTACTTGACTTACATTCGTAAACGTAAACAGAAACATTCTATGACATAACAAGGTGTCTCTTTTGACAATAATCTCTTTGGATCATTCCCTTTGCTTATTAATACTGAGAGAAAAATTAATTAGGAAAAACAGAAACGTCTTAATTTATGGTTAGCAAAAAAGCAATTTCTATCATATGTCGACAAAATAGTAGAAACATTAAGAATAGTAAGACCATTCTGGAAACAAAAGTAGGAAAAATGGAGAATCTGACAAAATATAGGACAAAAAAAAACCCCACAAAACAAACTAGGGCCGCTGGAAAGTCTGCAGACAGAAAGAATTTGCCAGTTACCGGATTATACGATACGCTGCATGAGATTTGTTTTTAAAACGTAAGGTCAAAACCACATTCACTTATCTTTCCCCACCCCCCCCCCAAAAGCCTTACAAAGGAAGAATATAATTTATATTGGAATTAAAACACAACCACAAATTATTTGGCAGCTGTCAAAAAACAACAACACTTGAACATGAAAATAAGGCCAGTCAAAAAAGAAAACAGACGGACAACACCAACTAGAGGACCTTTGTGAAAGCGATACAAGATTTACTTTCGCGTTGTTTCGTTCTTTCGCGCATTTGACAACACAAATAGTACACAGAATAACACGTTGTAGCTGGAAATATTTATAATGTAAAAAGCATAAATGACTCTCTCTCTCTCTCTCTCTCTCTCTCTCTCTCTCTCTCTCTCTCTCTCTCTCTCTCTCTTCAAGCAATACGCTGCCATGACAAAGGTGTAAAGTCAGACTGGATATCAAAGCAAAAGACCGATATGACGAATGAGAGAGAAAAAGAGAGAGAAGGCTTGCCGTCAAGTTCTAAAGGCTCTTGAAAAGTATGAATAAAAAAATTCTATTTAAAAACCGTGAGATGCGTTTTCTTCCACTAAAGATACCAGACTACCTCATCTATATCGATAACGTAGTGAATATAATAAAGCGGTTACATGTCAGGACAACGCTTATGTATTTTTCGAGATATCTTTTCAGAAAACTGACCTAACCTATATCTTTTCATGCCGAGGTCTATTGTAGTCACGGGCTTATTTACAGATGGGATTTCAGCTCCAAATAAATTGACTTGAAGAGTTCTTTCCCCTACTGTTACTGTATTCGACTTGATTTAAATCTGATGTACTGATGCATCTAATGCATCGTAAGCAAGTTTAAACTATATATAGTAGTTGTATTGTAATGGGACTATTTGGGGTAAAATGGCTTAAAATGGCTATGTGGGCTCTAATAAAATTTAACTTTGCGCCACATGTGTAAATTACGCCATGGCATATGTGGGACTGTGTGGGTATATGTGGGAATTTAATATTACGCCTCCATTTTGACACTTTAAACCATCTTGAAATATAACTATACTGTATGTTGTCTAATGGGAATTTAAAGCTAGTCCATTTCTTTCATATTGCTGGCCCTATTAGTCCAAAAAAAAAAAAAAAAAAAAAAGCAAACGGGAAGTTAACGTTATGCTTTTAGTCCACAGGTTAAATATTGTGGGCCTGTATAGCCACAATGGGAAATTTACATTACACCATTTGGACCTCCATGGCAACAGTGGAAATTTAATATTACACCGTTAGACAATGTTTCACATTCTGGGCCGGTATGGTGACATGGGAAAACATAATGTTGAAAAGCGTCCATAGGTTTATCACACAGTTTGGCTGACTAACACTCAGTCATGACCTATCCGTTACTCCCAAAATTAATATCAATTACAAAGTTATCGATTTTCATACAATGCCGTTATGGTGATCCTAGTCCGATAAATCAACCCCCCCCCCCCAAATACTGATGGAAGATATGTGGATCTGATGTGACCTGTTCATTAAAATGTGCAATTTTGCTGCATGCAAATCTTTCCGGAAAACCTGCGTACACTTTAGACACATACCGGTAATTGGTAACAGCCATATCAAGCGCGAAATTCAAAATGGCCAATGACAAATGGTTGATCTATTCCAGATGGATTTACAAGTCACCAAACATATGATTTGATCTGGAAATATAATGCACATGTCAGGAAAAGAACACTTCAGCCGACGGTAGCTGCACAGCCACGAGAAATACCGGTAAGTGTATAAAATGTACACCGATGTGTGTACCCAAATTTAGATGCAGATAATTGCAGCTTTTAATGAGTAGGTGATATCAGCCCCTCCCCCGAAAATCAATATCGTCACTGGTGAAGGGCTGATTTATCTGTCTATGGTGACCCATACCCAGTTATCTACTATCCAGTAACAAACTATCCAACACGCCACTTGAAGTAACAAACATCCACTCATCTTCTGACCGCATTTAGCTAAAGAAGAGTAAAAGGTGGGATCAATAGACATTAAACATGACGGAGAGAAGAACAAACGCATACTTATGTAAAATCATTAGCTTACTTTTACAATCCAAGACATGTGTTATAACATATACAGTGCTGTAAATCATGGAGCAAAATGTGGTTTAGATCTAATTCTTTCATTAAACGGCTATCTATTGACGCTTGATACAAGTGAGACAAATTTGGTTCTTCACTTACTTGCAAATCTATTTTTTCTTCCATAGATTAAGAACGCTGACTGACATTATCCTATGCAGTTCGTTTTGTTTCAAGTGGGGTTTTTTTTGTTGCTATTTTTTCTTCTTTTTTTTTGTAATTGTACCCTGAGTGAAATGTCACCTAGGAGATGTTGAGAGGAGAGTAAAATTTGCCACACCGTCAAATTAAATCAGAATTTGGTGCGAAGTTCTGCATCTCACACTGAATGTATGTTAAAAATGCAGTAACTCTATTCCTATAGAAAGATATGATACGTAAGATTTTATGTAACAATATATTTGGCCTTTTTATCTTTACATTAAACTATGGATATAATTTTGTGTGCCATACCAAAGATTGAATGTGTGTGTGTGTGTGTGTGTGTGTGTGTGTGTGTGTGTGTGTGTGTGTGTGAGAGAGAGAGAGAGAGAGAGAGAGAGAGAGAGAGAGAGAGAGAGAGAGAGAGAGAGAGAGAGAGAGAGAGAGAATCTGATCCTTGCTTACAATCTGTTCATTGTACTCTCACAGTATTGAACTGAGTTGATACAGCATTTCATCTGATAAAGTCGATGATGTCCTCTTCCAGAAGAGGTAGCCTAAAGGAATCAAAATAGTACACACCGTGGTCGTTCAGAAAGCAAACAGCTATCTAATGGGTTCCTGGGTGATGACGGGTGTTTTTTTGTATGTTGCCGACATCTTTCATCAGTGTTGCACCAAATTCCAAGGAAGAAAGTGAATGACAGTGTTCAAGACTTAGCTGATCTCCAAGTATTGCTGAAAGAATTGAATCCACAAGAATAGGCGATTCCTTTGGATTTTACACGACGTGTCATATGTTTGTCAATGACTGCATTTCTTTGATTTCGCAGATTTCTTGTGCCAGATTTATTAACAGTACATGCACAGACAAGAGAGTCAAAATTTATCTGAGCACGAGAAACTCATTGTGTTAAAACTGCTAGGAAAAGTGACAAACACAACTTCTGCACTTCCATACGTAGGAGAGATTCTATTTACTGTATCTGCTCTTCATACTCTCCAAGAAGTGTGCATAACTAACACCAACAGATATATGACTGGAAGGATGCTTTGAAAAGCATTGAATTCGACGCTTGGAAACAAGTGGTGGTTGATTATGCCAAATATGTTGTGTGTGACTGATGAAAGATAGAAAGAAAAAGAACTTTGTTTTTTGAAATGTAATATTTTTGTGTTGTATCATGAAACAAAAATTAAGCATTTGTTTTGGGTGATTATTTCAGAATATTTCAAACAACTAGAGCCTTATGGCTGAATCCTCTGTTTTCAAAGTGATTGGCGAAAGGTCAAATCGTCAAATCTGGGAGGCACTGTATTTTTGCCATCCATTTAACCTGCCAATTGTTGGACCCAGTAGCTTAGGTTTAAATTAATTTTGTCAAACATTTGATCGATCAAAAATCACTTTTTGTCCTGTTGTCCTCCACAACATAACGTGTGGTGCTACAATCAGCGGCAATCATACGTAAACTTTGCTGAAAGAAAGTCAAGCAGAATCTATTTGGTTTGTAGAAGGAATTTCGTTGCGAAGACGATGGGATCGTCAAACACATCTTGTCATCTTTGATGACATGTTAGGAGAAGACGAATAAGAAATGACACTTTGGTGTATACGAAAAGGATATCAACGTAATTCTAGTATTATGTACATAACACAAACTGTATGTCAACAAAGTATATATCTCATGGTACCATCAGTCTCAATACTCATTATATGGTGTTGTTATTCAGGAGATACAATTCAAGTTCAAGTGTTATCGAAACAATTCGACACGCTTAAGCCTAATTATGCTTATGACGATGCCACTTACTTGCCACAATGATATTTATTCATCGATTTAGAACATACTACTCCTGATTATCCGAGATTTCGTACAGACTTGTTTCACAATTGGTGTCAAGGAGGCCCTTTGATTTGCATAGCACATTTCACGTCTGCCTCAAAAAGAAATATAATAGCACCATTCACCTTTTACTATTCAACTCATCCTCCTGCTAAATTGATTCATTCGTGCTATGTATGCCAGGAGTCGCGAATAAAAGCACAGTTGGATTCACATTTGTTTTAAGCTAGTCTCAAAGAATTCTTAAGACGGTTTGAATTGACAGGATGCTAAGGTATCATTCACATCCCACATGAAACAAAAGTTTGGTTTTTTTTTTTTAGCAAAAAACAAAAACATAAATGTAGTTTTGACCTAATATGATTATCGCATAATCGATTACCAAAACCCCAAAACTAAATCATACTGAAACCAAATGGAAGTGAATCTTTGGGGTGTGCCATTCACTTTTGAGATGAGATCCTAACGCCGAAGCTATAAAAACGGAGAAGATAAATAAGAAAGAAGAAAACGCAAAAGAAAACAACGAGAGGTACTGAAGTACTCAGGAAAACCTCGTTCTGTGACCGTCTCAACTTCCACTTTTTCTCATCCGTTACTGATGAAGCCTGGTAAACTTGATTTAAGACCAGTGTTTCATCATCTGATAAACGAACTAAACCCATCTCTAAAGAAACTCTTAATCCATTGACATTTTTTCTACTACTTTAGCGGCTGCTGCTGCGGCCGTAAGAGGCATATCAGAAGCCAAAAGTACAAGACGGAGTAAGTATGTTACGAATGTACTGGACGTGTCTAAACAAGAATATTCATTATTCAGTCAGTTGAGAACACAAGTAGTAGTATCCATAGTCAAGCTGATAAAAAATCTGCGGAGAAGAATTTCAGTACAAAAAGATGTGTTGGATAAGATTCACTTCAGTTTTGCTCTTGAACAAAGTGTTACGAAATTTTGGTCTTAAACAAAGTAGCAGAATCGAGCGAAAAAACCAACAAGTTATGTAAAATTCAAGAAAATAATTTTTTCCCTAGAATACAAGGTGAAAAATGTAAAAAGAAAGTATGGTACTGCTAATTAAATCCCAAATAATCCTTGAATTTCTAGCACAATTCCTAATGATTAAAGTTCTGAATAAACTTTAATGGTATTCCAAAATAAATTCAACGCTGGAAGTGTTGATGTGCCTGTGGTGGCCTGTGTCGTAGTTGTATGTCTTTTATTGAATTACAATAATATAATCCGAAAATATATTCTTATCTGAATTTCACTATAAATCCAAGTCTCTATTTCCAAGAATGTTATTTTTCAGTACTTTGTATTTCTAGAGAAGAATACCGAAATAAATAATTTGAATATATAAATTCAGCCCAAAATGAAATGTTGGACACAACAGTAATACAACTGATTCTGCTCAGATCTTACAGCACGAATAAATAACTGTTCCCGTAAACTAGATTTTCTGCTTCTCTACTTGGCAGGTTACAAATAGCATTTTCTAAAAAAAAAACAAACTATTACCTAATGGAAAATTTCATTCTGGAGGGTTCCAAATGTTCAGAAGATAAAATCTTAGTTATAATTAGACGGTCTGTTACTAAAATTATAATAAAGAACGTGGAAAACACAATGTCCGCGATTTACACCAAGATAAATATGTTTACTTCTATTAATACTGATCATAATATTAAACCTATATTAATAGAGAAAATATTAGCTTTGTATTAGTTGTTTACATAATTTTAAAACAAAATCAATGATTTTGGTCAGGTACACAATGAACTTGATTTTGGACTGGGTCAGCTACATAATTACAATTTTACATAACCCACAGAATATAATGAAATAAGAAAAATAAAACAATACCTAACAAATGATGCAAATTAAATTAACATAACGAAAGATGTTACAAAGTTCACACGAACATCAGCGTCGATAGAAACCTTGGGAAAAAGGAAAAAAGGACAACCTTCGTCCTTTAGCTAATCATTATTATGTTCTACCAGAAGTTAATAAATCCAATGATCCGACGTGAAAACAAATCATTTACAAAGCACCCTACTGTTTGTGAATGTTCTTTGAACATTTTGAAAGGTGTGAGAGAGTGAGATTTAGATTTTTAACGTAGCTTTAACATTTTGAAAGGAACGGTTTCTTTGACCAAGAAACAGAAACAACGATTAAGACGATATCGTCATGTTCTTCGACCAATGGTGCAAAAGAAAATGCCAATGAGTCACAAGAAAAAAGTGCACCTTCAGCGAGAAGGATTTTTATCCACGCTGACAGGACCGTTGTTAAATATCTGACTTGTTCCTTTGTTAGGATCGATTGCTGGACCTCTTTCAGGAGGAGTGATGAGATGAAGAAGATAAAAAGGATACACTTGCCTTGAAAGACATCACACTCGTACCCCTGGATCTTGTAGAAAGAAGAAAATTAACTTTAGTTCCGTACAAACAAGCGATGAAACGCCATCGTCGGTAGGAGCAACAAATGTCACATATACAAATCTCAATGAGATGTCACACTTACAACAAGAGTTACAATCATCGCTGGAACTCATAGAATTGTCTAAGATAGAAAAATCTCAACTGAACGCGTATGGAAATATTTTATACATCATCATACTTTCACATTCATCGACGTCTTACCGCGTGCAGTCAAAGCTTGCAATCAGTCATACCGTCGCAGCATCGAATGTGCTCCAGAAAAAGTGACACCTCAAAGAGAAGATATTGCCTTTGATCAGTTGTTTGGAACGTAAAAGACCAGAGAAAGTTGTGTTGAAAACAGGAGATTGAGTTTGGACTGGGAAAACAAAACACACTTTTGACAAAAGCTATTTACCTAACTAGATGACAGAAATGTTTCATGTCACAGGAAAAGTTAAATTACTATTAGTCCATTAATTCCATTTCAAAATGGTTTCTGAATAGAGACGTATCGTTAAATTTCCATATGACCCTGAACAGTCCCACACGTTAAACATATGCCAATGTGCCATTTTTGAGACCAGATCGTCACAAACTTCTATTTATGTTCCAACCAAACGAGTGCATCAGTCAATGTTTTATAATGATGAAAATTAGATACGATACACATCATTTTGGAAATATCACCATCGCCCTCAATTGAAATGGCCTGTTAACTAAAGCTCCCACTGTTTTAAATATGGCGGAATGGTCATTTTTCTGACCCTGACCTACTTTAAAGGAAATAGTTCAGAAGAGTAACATGAAGCGTGCATTCGATAAATGTACATATCAAGTTATTTAAGGAAACCACTTTCTTCATTCAGTCTCAACTACCTTGATCTTGGACCTTTTGACCCCACAAAAATAAGTGCATTTTTTGTCTCAGATGTTAACCGTCTTAAATGTTTAATCAAGTCATGTGATGCTATGATACATAACTTAAGTAATTTATGGAAAAAGTTTTTCCTTCTTTCAGTCGCTGTGACCTTGAGCTTTAACCTTTGGAACCCAGTAACTATCCTTCTTGTGTCAAAGGTAAGCCATCCGCAACGTTTGTCAAATAGGTTATAAAGAACTCAAGATATCATGAGTAAATCATTTTTTTTTTTATAGCCAATTTGACCTTTATCCCAAAAATAAAATAAGTGTCACTTTTATTTCAGATACAGTCCACTTACAAATGTAAAGTAATTGTATCTGGTATACAAGCAAAGTTATTGTGTAAAAACATTTGTTCTTCTTTCAGTCCATATAGCCTTGTCCTTTGATCTTATGGAGTCGAAATCCATAGTGTTTCTTCCATTCCAAAAATGATCCACGTTTCAACGTTTGATAATGAAATATAGTCGAACATTCTACTAATTGTGCGGAAACGAAATACGGATCTGCAAACCGAAATAGGGATCAAACGGACGACGGACAAAGGAAAACATCATCTTATTGCTATGTGCGTAAAAAAATTATTTCTGGAATAGATCAAACCTTCTTCTATAAAATGAAGCAAAGCATACCTTTTGAACGAATGCTGAAAACATCACCATGAAATAGCCCAATAAAAATATCGTAAATGGGATATCACCTGACCCCTATCACAAGTCCTTTCACAGACAACGGTTTTCTTCTTTCGATCTCGATGAACGTGACCTTTAACTTACAGACCCAAAATCGACAGGTGCCTTTTTGGTCTCAAATGCATGTCCAGCTAAACTCTATCTGTCACCTTTTAACCGAAAAATCAATAGGTGTCTTTTGTCAAATGTATATCATAAAATAATTTTCCTCAGGGCATGTCATACATAACCTGAGTAGTTTGGTGACTTTTGTTTTAAACGCCATATCACAAGGTACATCATTAAAAAGTCGATGGAATATTTTCCTAAACTCCCACACGAAGCTTGCCCTAACCGCGACGGAATACATATTTATTAGAGAAATATCTTGCACGTTATATAAAAACAGGTTCAGGGCCCACAGCGTGCTGCTGTTTGGCCCAACAAACATTTTGTGAAAACAGAGGAATAAGTTAACGACCTTAATCGTTTTAATTCTACAGCTGGTATCTCGCTCAAAGTATTTAGTACATACTGTGCACAGAAGGAAGATTTCGACCACCTAACGAAAGTCAATCACAAACCCACAAAAATTTTACCTGATTTATATAAAATAACTTGTTATTTCAATGTTTAATAAACAGGACATGCAAACGGATTACATTAGAAAAAAAATGTATGTGCGACGATTAGACCCACTGTTAAGTATGGGGATAATGACCAACCCTACATAAACTTGTGATTCGTAAGAATGGCTTCAAGTTAAAATCTGCTTTTGATATTTATCTCAAAAGCTACGTGTGACAATTTTTATGGCAAGCCTTAGGAGCCATAACGTGGAAACGCTTCGCACTCTCGATGCTTGTTTACGCGAACTCAAGAGAGTCAGTCATAAGAAATGGACCTCACAGTTGAGTTCTCAATTACGGGGAATCTAAACTTTCATCACTCGTAAGTGATCCTTTACCTTTATGGCAAGCCCCAGCAGCAGCAATAACGTTGAAACGCTTCGCGATCTTGATGCTTGTTTATGCTAACTCGAGAAAACCAGTCAAAAGAAATGTTACCCTCGCTGAACTGAGTTCTCCATTACTGGAAATCTAAACTTTCGCTTTCCGTAATCGAAATAACGGGCAAGCCAAAAGGGCCATAACAGGAAAGCATTTCAAGTTCTCGAAGCAAGCTCGAATGTGCCATTTCGAACCTCGAATACGTAGTTATGAGAAAAAATGTATTACATTTTTTTTTCTTCAAATCACATTTAAACGCATTGAGACACAGTGAATGTGGGTTAGAGAAGCAGGAATAAGCAATCTTGAGAGATCAAATAAGAGAATTATGTTTGAAAACACGATGTCTGCTCTAATCGCTTACTTGAAGAGCGATTAATATTTTCTAGTCTCCAATACGCCATTTTGTGTTTAAACGAGAGAGAGAGAGAGAGAGAGAGAGAGAGAGATCAGAGAAATCATGTAATTAAATAAATAAAACCAGTATTACGATTTGCTTTCGGAGATCGTGTATTCGAGCATTAAGAACGCGCATTCCGGTGTCTCGAATAAGTGATGCTGTAATACGTATTAGAGCTTCGAATACAGGCATTCGATCTTCGACAAAGCGAAATATTTTCACTTTATGGCCCTGTTGGTCTATCAGTTACTTCAATTACGCAAGGTAGGAGATTCAATTTCACAAAGTAAAAAAAAATCCATTGGCAAGCCAGATTACATGCGTTATTGAGGCCATATGATTGAAAAGGATCTTCAGATTGGCTCTCTCTTGAACTCTTGAATTCGCATTATTGAGCTTCGAACTAGCCAAGCAGGTCCACACTATGACTCATATAGTTTACCATACATGTTCTCTAGCTATCCGCTGATAACTGTTAACAAAAGTGAATAGCAACCATTGATACATGACTTGTACATGAATTTTCTGAACATGATATATTACAGAAGATACAGCCCAATATAATAAGTAAAACCGAAACACAATTCAGTTCTGAAAGACATGTTCAGGATAAAAACGTAGTCGGGTTGCTGTATCTCGCTAAGGAATATTTCAAGTTCCATCTAAGGTCCAGGAATTGGCAAAGAAATCTCCGAGTTCCATAGCTCTCTCTCTCTCTCTCTCTCTCTCTCTCTCTCTCTCTCTCTCTCTCTCTCTCTCTCAGCCGCCCACCCATCTACCAATGACTGTATATGTGTCTGTCTGCATGTAGATGTATGGATGAGAATATATGTAAGTTGCTGTGGATTTAACGCCAATTATCAGCACACGATTGGCTTTACATGGCCGCCAGCATAATTGGTAGAGGAAAAACCCGGAAAAACCCGGTAAAAACCACAGACCCACGAGAAGCTACTGGTATGCTTTCCCTATTGTATGTATGTAAGCATGCATGTATGTATGTATTTGTTAAATCAATCTTATCTCGAAAAACAGTTTATAAACTTAAGACAGGAATTTCACCCATCGTGATTTGTCTACTTTAACTTGTTGCAATTCCTTGTGACCTAACAATTGTGTGAGACACAACTGAAAGATAATAGCTGCTGCTTCGTTCTAGGCATGCTTTGAATAGTGTTATGGATATTTAATTTGTATTGTGTGCTGGATTGTGTCCATGATTATAGATTATAAGTGTCATTTTGCACCCAGTGTATTAGATAGCACATTTTTGGCTACGATTGTAGATCATATTTTAAGATAATTATTATTTTTAGGTAAACATGTTTACTTTAGATTTGAGTTCAGGATATATGTTTTCTCCTCGGGAATTCCTGGTCTACCTGATGCTTGCCGTTGTTCTTTACTAAAATTTGGTGAAAGACCTGACCTTGTTTGCAACTTAGAATGTTCTAGAAATGAACTTTTGACCCTCATCCTGTTCTTCTTATTGTGTCTTTGTTCTTTATATTAAAGTTGTTTAGTGATATAGTTTGTGATCTGGTGTTTAAAACAAAAATCATCAAAGTACTAAAATTATGTATGAGATGCCTTATGGAAAAAAACTGGATATTTTGCATTTGCATTTGAGGTTTAAAAGGCCACAAGACACGTGAGAGGGATTCCAATAATGAAAACGGTTTCCACAAAATAACCAAAGTCCGTATGCCTCCAACCAAGACTTAACATTGTTCATGACATACACTGGGACTAAAATAAAGAAAAACTACTAAAGTTCTGTACGACGGTATTGCATGCCTTGATAAAACATTTATATGGTTCGCATCTGAGACAACGAAACAAGTATTCATTTAGGGGTGAAAGGTGAAAGGTCAAAGTCATTGAGAGCTAAAGAAGAAATATCGTTTTCTTAAAATTACCTGACATGAAGAATGCAAAGCAGAATCTATATGACACATTTGTTGGATGCTTGTACTTACTGTGCAAAAGTAAAACCTTAGTACAGGATAGGATCAGTAAAAAGATCTACTTGGCCACATTTAGAGCAGTCATAACTTTTGCTTACAGGCTTTTTCAATCGAGAACCGAACTGATACTTCAATATGATGTGTATCGTGTATATATATCTTCATCATTATAAAACATCGATTCAAACCGTGACCAAAAATAGAATGGAAGGGTATTTAAGATTATGCAGACAGAACAATCCACATATATGTTGAAACTCAAAGCAAAAAAAAAATAAAAAAAAAAATAAAAAAATAAAAAATAAAAAATATTCCCCCACCCCACCAACAAACACATTTTAGAAGTATTTTGCATATCTTTGATAGAGAATGAAATAGATTTTTGAGTTTGTTGGAATACAGACAACCTACTGTGGACATTTACGCAAATTTTAAAAATCTTAAGATTATTTCTTCACCGTAAGCTCTTTCTCTCTCGTCATGATATACGCACATGTATAGTTGTATATAATACAATCACGATTTAAGTTAATGCAATAAAAGAAAATGTATTAATAATTTACAAAAAGGCAAAGTTCTATAAATATGGATTACATGTGCAGGCAATTCAAAAGGAGTTGTGTTATAAAAATTGTTTGTATTGTATATTAAAGAATGACATACAAATTAGAATGAAAGTACTCACAAATGCCGAGACAAAGTATTTAGTAACAAAGCAATAAAGCAATCTCTGGCCAATAATGCAAACCCAGCTTATACACTGACATCACTTCTGCACAATCGTGAACTCAGGTAATGAATCATTCAGCCATCTCAAAATGAGGATTCATTGTGGGTAGATACACTTTCGACTTCAACTCAAATAATTTATAAACAGCACTTACTTTCATTAAAGATATTATTAATTTTATTACTAAAATTAAATAAACTGATTTTAGTTCCACTGATTAAATTAATATTTTCACTCAGCCTTTTTACTATTGATACAGATGATTAAACTGCTATCTATAGGTGAAAAAACATAGATCTCACGGTTTTATAAACATACTTTTTCCATTTAAATTTTCTAAAGCGTTCTGCACTATCGGTCTACATCTCTCTCTATTTACCTCCCTTTCGTTCTTACGGTCTTTCTTGTTAATATGCAGTCCTGACTAATACATTGTTATTAAGGCATTGTATTACTGAGAGAGAGAGAGAGAGAGAGAGAGAGAGAGAGAGAGAGAGAGAGAGAGAGAGAGATTTAAATGGCAAGAAAATATAAAACATAAAATATTGCCGGTCTATGAAAAAGCAACTTGCAATATTTAGGTTGATTTTGCGAGTAACTCAGGGTATTACGTATATGTTAAGTATCAGAAAAAGTTCTGATTAAGTAGAGTAATTTACAAATATGATTAAAATAAAATAGGTTACAAAATAACATGCATGGATTGTTGTTATTGGTGTATCTTCTGAAATAGGTAACATGAAGTTCATTTAAATTGCTTGCATCCTCATAATACGGTGTATTATGTAATGATGTTAACCGTCCGTCCGTTAACATTTGCTTTTCTGGCCCATAGTTTTGTAACCACTCGTAGAGATTTCCCCAAATGTTTGCTTTTAAAAATTAGCTGGAGAATAACCCCCATCAAGGTCGCTCAGCATGGCTCCAGTCTACTCCCCACACCAGACAAGAACTGTCACTAATGATTAACTTCAGCATCAGAGAATGCAATAAAACTTGGTATTAAACTATGTCAGTTAGAACTACTGACATACATTTAACATAATACAAGAGCAGGATTTACGCCTTGTCCATCAGATATATTTAGTTCCTGTTTAATGCCATTTATTAGCAACTTCTGTGTAAACCATTGATATTTACTTTTCTTTGAAAATTTTTTACAGTTATCAAAAACTTAAAGGGCCGGATCTTTCAATCAAAACTGATAGGAAAGTATTTTCATTAGAGTTTCCTTAGTTTCATGAGAGTTTCCCTATTCAAGTCATTACATTTTAACGATGTTTTGCTCATAAGAAATAAAATACATTCTTCATATTTTGTATCTGAAAAAAAATCTGTGTGTCTTTAAAGTAAATGAAAATAAAGCAACATAAATTAGAATAAATAAGCAATAATGGAAATTGAACCAAATACCAGAAATGCCATTCTGCCAGTTAACCAAAACATATGGCGTAATTGCTTTTTGTTTTTGTCTATCAAAAACAAGTCAACTATTTTTGAATGTAGTAGAAAAAATACTTTTATACCAAACGTATTTAAACAATAAATTTGGAGACCTGCAATCACTGAAAGTATATATACTTTCTGAAAGCATACATCAACATGCCCACTTCCTCCTCGACTTAATTCTAAGTCCAATTTAAATGCATGCATTTAAAATATAATATCATAATATGTGACATATATGCTTCAAATTCAAACTGAAAACATACACACACACGCCCACTATGTGCTGTATTAGCTTAACAATAAAAATGAACAGTGAGAACAAAAACATGATGAATGAAAAATATTACTAACTTTCCAAATCAACATTTTTCTTAACTAAATGTTCTCTCTCTCTCTCTCTCTCTCTCTCTCTCTCTCTCTCTCTCTCTCTCTCTCTCTCTCTCTCTCCATAAATCCCATACTATATGTTGGATGAGCAACGTCTGCATGGCTGTTTCTTCCTCAGATAGACTGAATATGCATCTCGCCATATCATTCTTGTTCAGCACTATCCGATCTTTACAACCACATTTTGGATCACCTTCGCATTCTTCCACATGCCAATCTAAAGTTACCTCGTTGTCTTTTGGAAGCCCTTTCACTGTAATTGGTAGTGTGCAAATCTGTGTCGTATGGCTTGAGTCACAATCAGGATCTGCTCTTTTCTGCAGTCTGACAAGGTTGTCAAGGAACAAAATCAAGTGGCATTCACGTAAGCTGACCAGATTCAGATCAGAAGCAACACTGGTCACTGATTTGTAAAGCAAGGGATGTTTTCGTATAAAACATTCAAAGTAACATTTCTCTGGTTCAGCTAGATGTTTCAGCCACTTTTCAGCTGCATGAATATCACGAGTGATGCCACAGTCCTGTGTTATGCCAAGTACACATGCTACATTATGATGATTGACTGTTAGAATTGATGTATTTATTTCCTGGGTAATACCAACATGCTTCTTTTTGTAGGTGTTCAGTATGACATCATAAATTGTTTGAAGGCGTCTAATCTTGCTGACAATGAAAGTGGTCTGATCGTCCGATTTTCTGATACTATCAGAGTTGACAACTCCATGTTCAAGAAGAAGACGAAATGGCAAGGGTACGTTTATTTGCCATTCTTGTAAGGGATCGTATCCCTTCGCTCTTAATGGATTATCTATGTTCTTTTCAAATGCCTTGAAACAGATTTTGCAATGTTTTCCATCTAATGTTTAGTCTAAAATATCTTCATCTGAAGTACATTTGTATACATAAATTATTTTATTGTCTATTTCCTTTGTAATGTAAAGATCTCTGAGAATATGACGAGGCGTTTCCCCTGAGTTAGCTCTAGAAATAGTGCTATGTTCCAGCCAAACAATTTCAAGTATATGGACATGATCTTTCAAGGAAGTTTGGAAAAAGAGGGAAATATCAGAAAGTAGTGTTCGTTGGGTTTGCTCACCTTCTAGTTCACAAAATACATGAACTCCCTTTGAATGTCTGCACAATTCACAGCATCCCACACAAAGTATAGTTCTTACATGGAGCTGAACACTTTCTGTGTGATTTATTTTTTCAAGAGCAGCATTGAGACAGTTCTCAAGATACTCAGGAAGATGAGTGATGTCTGTTTCTACAACAACACCATCTATTGCAGTAGAAACAGCTTTCCAGTTCTTTATCGAAGAACAACATGCTTTGTTCAGGCTTTGCCAGTAGTTTCCGAGATTTCGAGATAGAACAGATGCATTGAAAAATGTACGTTTCTGCTTAAGCAAGTTACTGGTATAAGTCTGTTCAGCTCTATTTGGCTCTTCGCCAATGTTGGATTGAAAGTGTTTTTCAAATTCACATTTTCTGAGCCACTGCTCCTCTGAGAAAAGGACCTTGTATATATGGTAAATATAGTGAAGTTTAGTTTCTTGAACCTGATGGATATTTGAGGAATTTGATGGTACCGGCAAATCTATTTTAGTTATGTCTTGATACAAATCCAGCAGAAAGTCCTTACCATCTGTTCTATACAAAGAAAATGGATCGTTTTGTATATCATCCGACAATGAAGGTTTCTTCAGTGCAGTTTCCTTTGCAGAAGATAAAAGTGATAAAATACTGTCCACAATTTCGTTGCAAACATTAAAATCGCCAGAATAGTGGAATACAAATTTCAAAAGTGCCTTAATGCTGCAACAAAATTTCCCATTAATTGTCCTCGTTTGGTTGACTACTCTATATAGTTCTGCCTTTATATTACACTTCATTAATGGTTTATCCCAAGGCTGAATATTAGAAGGAAGAAAATTATAAATATCATCAATATCCACCCATGGCTCTGAATTAATCACACAGCGTGAATGTCATGCAGTTGCAGAATTTTGGTGAATTCCTTTAAAGTATATTATAGATTCATCACTTTGTGTCATCTTGAGATATTCCCATCTTTGTATCTGAAATCGTTTAAAAGACTATATCATTTGTTGGTGTGATATTCTTCATGGATAATGGTGCATAGGTGTAAATAGATAACAATCCGGTTTGTCTGAAATTTCAAAGCCTGATAGCAATAAGGCTCATTATAGCAAAAGCAACACGAATTAAGTACACAGTTAAATTAGAGAAATAAATGAAATACCTGAAATATGTCAAACTTTTCATAAATTGTTTGGGGATTTTTTAAGCTCACGCAAGCCTTATGACATTTCCCCAATTACAGATATTTTTCTAACAATATCAAGATAAAGCGAAATCAGCACAATACTTCTCTTTGCAATAAGAAGTAATTTCTCTAATCATGAGCATTTATGTTCTTGGAAACAATACCTGTTTCCATACATTGCTGTGAAAGTGGGAATATATGCAGTAGATTTCGGTGGAGAGACTATTAAAACATGAAATTCACTTTCCTTTTCTTGGGTATCTTCATTATCTGCCAAACTTAAATCAAAATCGTTTGTTCAAGAAACGTCTCGTAAAATCTCGAATAAGGATACCCGTAGGAAAATTCTTTCCTATCAGTTTTGTGATGCCTGTGTATGTAGTTCTAACTGACACAGTTTAATACCAAGCTGTATTGCATCATCTGATGCTGGCACCAATTAATCATTAGTGACAGTTCTTGTCTGGTGTGGGGAGTAGACTGGAGCCATGCTGAGCGACCTTGATGGGGGGGGGGGATTCTCCAGCTAATTTTTAAAAGCAAACATTTGGGGAAATCTCTACGAGTGTAACGGTTGGAGATGTTCATGAAATTTGCCAAAGAGTATCTCATGATAAAACAGTGTGGCACATACCATAACTACGCACCCTACATCAGCACTAAGGTCACTGTGATTTGGAATCTTTATCTGGAGTATAACTTTTGAATCATTGCAAATATTTTGATGAGACTGGGCAAGTGTCTTGACGGGCGTGTTGCATATCATAGCCATGGCCCTGGATTGAGGCCAGTGTCAAGGCAAGGCAAAAGCTAAGTATGCGACTTGTATGTTGTCATGAGATTAACGTTTGAACCAGTGAAGATATAGTATAAAATATTATCCAATTATATACCATATGCCGGCAATTTGTTGCATACAATAGCCATTACCTCTACCTCATGGTGAAGGTCACACCAAGGGCAATGTAACTCTGACTGGTATTCTTTAACGGAGTATAAGTTTTGAACCACTGAAGTTATTTTCACGAAATAAATATACCAAGCTAATATTTGACAGTGTGTCACACACCGTAGTCACGCCTGCTGCTTTAATATTTTAATGAAACTTTTCGTCAAAGGCAAATTCATATTCTCTTAATTTTACAGTTTCAATTGCATTTACAATCATTCTTATCCTCTCAAGCTCAAGATCACGACATAAGAGAATGTGTAGTGGCCTGTTTACTTATCCAGACTCTTTAATCCATATAGATCCTTGGATGAAACTTTACCTGGGTGTTTACCTTACCTTGTAGTAGTAACGTCTCTACCTCCCTAGGACAAGGTCGCTTTTTGCGCAAAGGTCTCGAAACGGATGTATGATGTGTCGTTTGCAGTAATCTTGATTAGCTTTTTGCTAGAATAGTGTATACATTTCTTGTGATTAATCAACCGGGCGATAAAAAATATGTGACATGTTTCAAACAGGCTTGTTACGTTCATTTTACGGCTCTCCATTATGAATCAAATCCAGATTGTCAATAATATTGTTTATCATGTACATATTTGAACCTATACTGCAGGAGTCAAGTTTCTAAATCTGCACATTGTAAGAAGCATCTTCATTGTCTTCCTTTAATTTGGATTTTACGGGCATGTCTTAAGACAGTCTTGGGTCATTAAAGTCAAGACGATTGTGATCCTAATTAACTTTCATTTCAGTGCAGACATGGAGTGTAATGCTTGTCTTGGGAAATACAACACAGTTCTAATGTGCATCCCTTGCAAATATCAGGGTTATTATTCGTGTAAATATATTGTTTAAAAGGAGCACCACTTTCATCTGAGTCAGAATTTGGATCACTGATAAGGGTGGGGGCTGGGCAGGCGTTGCAATTATACATTTTCCACATCAATGGATGGGAAATGATGGGTCATCGAAGTTGGAATTTTGGTTTAGTTTATGTTCATACCTGTATAAATGATATAATAAAACAACTTTCAACATTATTGTTTTGATAATTCACATAGTCTAGTTAACGCAATTGGAAGAGACGCGCACTAAACTTCCACTGAGAATTTATTATATGTATGACTATTCTAATTAAGTCAGTTGTCATTGCAAAGAAAATCGTTAATGTTTTTCTCTGATTATTCCTATAAATCTGCACTAGAAAGCAACATTACAGTCTAAACAGAAAATATAATATTTATTGAATTCAACCTCTTGGCTTTGGATATGATGCTAAAAGAAAACTCAAACTTTGCAGGAAAGGTCAATTGTATTAAATATTTCAGTAACTTTATGAAATTGCAATCATTTCCAGAAAATGCATTATACTCTGTGTTGATTTTTAATTAGTGTGTTTAAGTTATTGCTTGACATGAGTAAAATAGCCTCACTGTACGTGTACTGAAAAGCGATGCACTGGATTTCATTAAAACCTAGAATGAAATGATGGAATAAAAAAAATACCTTGTTTAGTGTAGTGTTGTCTAAACCGATTGCAAAATAATGAAGCTTCAATTTCAGTATCAGAGAAAACTGAAAAGAAACTTTGAAATTTCGTTTGATAATTTTAAGATTATGTATGTAGTTTGGGTTATTTAATTTGCAGAACAAAATGTGTTGAGTATAATGTTGTATTGATGAGTTTGTTAAAGCACTTCTGATAAGCGTAGTCCAATATATATTGTTAATGTTAAAGATTTCATGATTTCATGCCATTTTATACTTGGTGAATTACTATCATAATGTTTTGTTGAATTACCCTTAAATTTAGATTCCAGTATAATACGTATTGTTTTGTGGACATATTTTTTTTTTTATACTATACACCGACTAACAGAATAATTGCGAAGATTATTAGGATAATATTCCGCAAAGTACATTTGCTAACAATCGGCATGTATGCAACAAATATGGTGAATCATGGTAAAATTCTGTTACCCTTGGTATTCTAATGCAATGTTTGTCTCTGATTTTTGTGTAAGTACGTGAATTTATAATAACTTTAGTTTTTATTTCTTTTTTGAAGCAATCTGAAAATCGCACAACGACGATTTTAAGTATTAAGCATAATTATTTTAAATGACTGGTAGACTTAATTCCGTATGGAAGAAGCGTCTATTTATCGAAGGTTTCGCTAAAATGAGGTTACATTAGTTCTTCAAGCCACTTCTATCATAATGATGGTGTGGAGTGAGGACATAGATTTACGAGCACTCCACCAGTAAAATACAAATGGGCTTTAAGGGCAAGGATAACAGCTTTGTTTTGCTAAAGATATTTAAACAGCTCATAGTTGTCCTCCCATAATGTTGACTTTATGCATATTCATCTTTCTGCCTCGTCCCTGATGAACAAAGTTCTACCGAACACTCAGTAAACACTGAGCATTGAAGCAAATTCCTTGCGTTTGGATTTTTCTGACAGGAATGCTTTCATATTCGGTCGGCCCGGGACAAAAAATCTTGTAAAGAGATTTTGAAATTAATATTATTGTAGTAATCAAATATATGTAATTTCTTTGGAAAAATTTCTTATCTCGTTTGTTCTGAAAGTAAGAGCAATAGTACGCTAATAATCGTTACAAAGCTTACTTACCGAGGTCGAAGAGATGTGGGCATGTATACGACTTTGAAATTGTCTTCATAAAGGAAACACAAGTCACAATGTCTTCGTAAAATATGCATTAAGTTGATGTGTTCGATGTATATTTATTGCTTATATCACGGCAGATTCTAAATAATATTTTTCTTCATTTGTTTAGGCATATTAATTCATTTTCTTACATATTGATATTGTTTAGTAATTCCCACCATCCCCCTAACATCCCCGAATATACGCCTGTACAGTTGCTGCACGTTCTCAATTTCTCTGCTTTAAACTATTTTCAACATAGAGAAGATTCTTACGTAGAAATAGTTTCAATGATTAGCTTTGGTAAATTATTGTACTGTTTGTTTGTGTGTGAATCATTACGATAGATTAAGTGTGTTCTATTGCATCAAGGAAAGAACATGTATCGTCGTTATGGAGACAAACACGAATTCTTAAAAATATTCGTTTTACTCATCCGAAGTAATTCAAAATCCCCATCAAAATATATTGCCTGTCTGAAATACTACATTAAAATTAATTGTATTGCAGTCGTTATTCGTTACAGAATCACGGTCAGCCGTCATAACTCAAATTTGGTTTTATGTGAGTAGTATATGAAGATGAGGTTCCTAAGCCAAAAGAGGTTGCTGGACCAGAAGGCTACCTTCTCCGACAAATGTTTTTATATTACAAGCTTTTGTAGCATAAATAAGTTGTAACAAAAATTTTTCCGGAGAAAGAGGATTCTAGACCAGAAATCCCCACCCCCTTCTAAATTATGGAGAGGTGGATAGAGGTTCCCGAACCTTAGATTTATTTCTATTTAAACAATAAAATATTATATATAATGTATCATTATAATCCAATACGACATGTCGGATTCGATTTAACAAACAGGTTTTTTAAAAGATTTAATTCAATCAAATCAGCTTCAAAATATACTGGTATAAAACCTAAAATAATAAGCGACTGTATTAAAAAAGTTGGTTATCATTTATCGAGCAAGTATGGATCAGTATGGTTATTCGCAACTGAAAATGATGAGAGAATAGTAGGTTGGGCAGATGATCCGATGACATTTATTGACAACATGGTTGATGCTTTATTTGATAATGATATTTCTAAACATCTACTACTGTTGTAACCATATTTTATGATAATCTTTTTCATACCAGCTGACTCTCATTGGTAGGATATCCGTTAACATACTGTCAATAATACGAAACTCGCGTATTAAATCGTCCATATAATATTTTACGCCTCGCAAATAAGATCTTATCTGATCAAGTAATTTTTTGTAAGTGATACTTGCTATCTTGCAAGCATTTTTTTTAGTCTCAAGTCTGGGCACAATTTTTTTTTACACGCCGTTGAAAGAGAAACACCAACAGCAGATATTATTAATAAAAACGGGTTTAATGATGCTCCACTTGAAATTATTCCAGATCTGGTTATCAGCAGTGGCAAATATGATATTATTCGAAGTATTCTACTGTAATACTTATAACATTGTTTTACACACCAAAGGTTTTTATGATAATATCTGTAATATTGCATTAGAGTGTCAACATCTTGTTTTGGAATTTCTTCTGAAATATGATTGAAATCGATGATTTGTTTTTTCATTATACAATATTTGTTTACAGTTTTATACAATATTAAAAACTCTAGCACCAACAATCGAATCAAGAAACTCACGGAACTTATTATTGTTAGGATCAGCTATAAAATCTATGTACTTGTCATAAACATCTGATGAAGTATCATTATATCGTTTATCTGTTAGTACATCATTTTTCTTTAACCAAGTAAATGAATCAAAAATATCTCCTACTTCACGTTCGTACAAATCTGTTTCATTCACCAAATTACTGTAATCTTTTTCTGTTTCATCAATATACCCTAATACCAAGCTTATTTGATCTAACGTGAAATTTTTTAGGACAAGATGTCTGATAATTGCATATGCTACCACGAAATTTGCTAGCATTAATTTTCGGAGTATGTATATGTTAAGCTGGATAAATTTGCATATGATGGTCTTGTGAACATTTTTTCAACTTCATTGTAATAATTTCGTAATGACAATTGTTTAGAGCGTTGGAGTGATGGAAGTGGAATGTCGTCCTCATAACGTATGTCGTAATAAGAATGAATTTTTTTCCAACTGTGTTTGTAGGAGTTCTTTAAAAAGCTTCTTTTGCTCCTCATTGCTGAGATAACTAATTTCATTGGCAAAATCATTGATTATCGCTAGAGATTTGTGAACAATAATCGGATTAAATTCTGGGTTTGTTTTACGCATCATTGATAGAAGTGCGTTCGAGTACGCTTTAACAATTAACTCAGCATCTGGTGTTATGGTAACAATTTTAACTAGGGTTTCCTTGTCGTGGTAGTACATACCGAGATATTTAAAATACCTCGTTTAAAAAACTATTATATATCTTTCTGTTTCTTTTTACTCCTATTATCTTAGATTCCGCTAGCTTGTCAAGACGATTATGATTTTCGTTTATTCGTCTTTCTTCCCCCGCTTTTTCACCATGTGCTCGTGCTTTTATTAAGTCCGATTTTATTATCAAATCTATATTTATAAAGTCAAGCTCGATAAATTTTTTTTTTCAATTTCAACTTGTTTTTGTTCTTCTAGACAATCATCAGGATGACAGTAACTTCTTATAATATCAAAGTTTTCTATTGCTTTCGACAGTTGTGGTCCTCTCATATACATAACAAGAATAATTTTTTTTTCTTCATCTGTAAAATTTTTCTTGGTATTTATTATACGTGCTGATAGTGATTGGTCCCCAACATCTATTTTAGGGTTAAAAATATTATCATAAAATTCTCTCGCAACGGTTATAATTGGTTGTTCTGACATTATTTTATAGGACTAGATTAAATTTGATCATCGAGTGTATATATTTGAAATGATGTCAGTCCTGGAAACGGACGCTCAGCAGCGAAAACATGAACTCGAAAATACAAGTACTTGTTGACAGTATTTTCTGTCGGAATTGTAAAATATTGTGTTGTTGAATTATAAGTGTCTGTTGTACTATATAATGTTGCCCAGTCGATATCATCGTTTGATCCTTCCAATCGCCAATTATAAATTCGACCAACACTAGAGTTTAATCAACCTCGCAAATAAAATTGCCAAATAGCAACTGCAGTGGGAAATTTAATTTTAATCCAAAAATTTTCAACTTCTCCATTGGTCATCCACTCGTGTCTCTCAAAGAAAACGTAATAAGGATAATTTTCAGGATAATATGCTAATGCGCTTACCTCAAACCCAACTCGATTGTTAGTTTCCTTAAAAAGTGTTGGAATATATCCAACATTGTTTCTGGTACGTTTTACACTACTAGACAGACTGTCAACGTACGCTTTATTTGTCAGATCATTAGGGTTAACTGGAACATATGTCGTAGTTATTTTATTATTTCTCATGTTTATGTTGCCTGTCACTGGTCCACCGGATTTCTTAAAATATGGGGTAAGTTCTTCTTTTATCTGAGCATAATTAATAGCATCAGTTTCATTAGCTGGTGGTGAGGTTGTCGGTAATCCAGTTATTTTTGAATTTGACATAAACAGGTTACCTGTCATTGTGTCACCGGCTTTAAGTTTATTATCGTCAACAGATTTTAGTTGCGCATAACTTACAGCTTGTGTGTTATCAACATTTGCTGGCGGATATAGAGTCTCTAACCCAATAATTTTTTTACTCGACATGTTAATATTACCTGTAACTGTCCCACAGGTTTTATCAAGTTTGTTATTATCCACATACTTCAACTGAAAATAACTTACCGCTTGAGTTTCATTTAAGTTTGCCGGTGGATATCCGGTCTCCAAATTTATATTTTTTTTCCTGACTTATCTAAGTTACCACTTAAAGTTCCTCCTGTCAGTGAAAGTTTATTATTGTCGACGAATTTAAGTTGTGCATAACTAACAGCTTGTGTATTGACAACATTTATTGGCGGATAATTTGTTTCTAAATCTAGTACTCGTTGATTTGACATAGACAGCTTTCCTGTCATTGTAGCGCCAGTTTTGTTCAGGTAGCCCGATAAATCAATATTGCCGTTTGTTATTGTACTTACAGCCGACGAATCTCCTAATGATGTTCCAAATTTTGTATAATAGCTCATTATTTATTTATTGTCTGACAATTTTTTTATATGTAAATTATATAATATAAAATTGTATAACAACGATGGCAAAATCACCGATATTAAACTTTGATGCAGAGCGGTTGGTGAAACATAAACATAACAATGAACTTCCAGATTGTCATTATATTTTTGTTGGAAGAAGTGGATCGGGAAAAACAAAGATGCTTATGAATTTACTGCTGGGCAATAATTTTAACTACGATCGAATTTATATTTACACAATTAATCCACAACAAGATAAGTACGAGCTACTTAGCGAATATAATAACAAACTTCGTGATGATCTTGAGGCTGGTGAAGATTTTTTTATTATCAAACAACCAGAAGAACTTGTTCCAGTTAATCAACTTGATTCGTCCGAACATAAGATAGTTGTTTTTGATGATATTCCGCTAAACAATGAAGAAATGAATAAAATAAGATCATATTTTTCACCGTCACATAATAAGAAATGTAATTCTATTTATCTCGTCCAAGGTTTTTATAATGTTGACAGACTTATTAGACAAAATACAGGTTGTTTTATATTATTTCCCGGACTGGACAATGTTGACGTTAGAAATATTGCAAACGAAGAATGTGGCGACGTAACAAAAGATAAATTTATTGAACTATATCATCAGGCAACAAAAGATAAATATAACGTTTTCTTATTTGATAAACTAACACTTGATCCAGATAAAATGTTTCGCTGTTGTATTGACAGATACTTGCAGTAAGTTTTATCAAACATCTTTGATATAATTATGGATGAACGAGCAAAGTACAGAAAACATATAGAAGATTTGAAAAAACTTGCACAATCTCAGGCAGAATTTAAGCAAAAAGTACAGCAAGCACGCCGTGGACAGATAGTTGCCGCAGAAACAGCAGCTACAGCTCTTAAACCAGTTACCGAGGCTTTACTTGGAAAACAACCTGAAGCTAAACCACTATCAGAAGAAGAACTTAAAAAACTACAAGAAAAATGTTTAGTCGGACTAGTTAAAGAACAACAAGAAGCTGCTGCTGCAAAAGTTATTAGAATCTTTCTGATGTAAAAAGATGCTGAGGCACTTGTAGTAAATATTCCTGATCCTGCTGCTAGACGAGCTGAACTAAATCGGCTGTTAAATAATCCACTTGTATTTGAACAAAGGTTAGCAGAATTAACTTCACATGAAATTAGAAATGTTCTAGGAAAATTATCAGAAAAAATAGGAGATATTGAAAGAGAGCAAAAAGAAATTGGTATATTAACAACAAAGTTATTAAATGTTGACGAGAAAAGACAATTTTATAGAAAAAGAGCAAATAATAAAATATCAGATGATGAATATCATGATTTTTTAAAAGAAAAAGATATAGAAGATATTGATAATTTAAAAACTTGGACAAAAGATAGATATGATAAACTTATTGCTGATTAAATGCAATAATTACAAATGGTCGTACGTCTAATGATAAATTGAATATAGTTACGAAAGACGAAGATATATTGCAACTTGTTGATAAAATTAGGAAGGGTATTATTGCTAAAGTCTTTTACAAAACAGCTGATGATAACAGAGAAAAAAGTTTTGGTAGGGGGTGGAATTTTTATAGGAAATTTAAAATAGCAGATAATAAAAGAAGAAGAACGTAGAATAGAAGCATCAAATGAAAGTCTAGAGGCAGCTGGAAGAGTATCAGCTGAAAGTCCAGAGGAAACTGAAAGAATATCATCTGAAAGAGAAGAATATATAAAAATGTTAAAGCAGGAAATAGACCCATCAGAATATGATACTTTTATGAAAGAAAATAATATTAAAAATGTTGATAATATTAAAAAATGGCCACAAGAACAACACAATGTTTTAATTATATTATTAGATAAAATAATTAAAAATGGTAAACAAGCTTTAGCTAAAATTAATAAAGCCGAAGAAAAAGATATATCAGAACTTTATAAACAATCTAGAGATGGTGTTATTGCTGGTATTTTCAGAACTACTGCAGAAAAATTTAAAAAAGAAAAATATATTAAATCAGGATGGAATTTTGAAAATTTGTTTAAGCATCATGATAAACGTTGCTTAGAGATAGCTGAAGAAAAAACAGGAACAAAAGTCACAGACTCCCGAGTAAAAATATTTGCATCAGTTACTGAAATGATAGGCAAATTAATGCTGCTGATATCTCAAAAGAGGCTGGAAATGCTGGTGCTGAAATTGACAATGAAATTATTGACATACTTGATCATTTAAGATCGGAAAATCTATTAACATCTGACGAATACGAAATTTTACATCGCGACCTAATTACGGCGACTTAATTTTATAAAAAATATAATAATAGCAATGTCAACAACATTATTACTAGACTCTAGCACAGCTGCTAAAGATAGCGCAAATTTTTCAGTAAATTATATTCCGCCAATACAACTAGATCCTGAAAAGCAGTATGAGATAGGACTAATTTCCTGTACGTGTTGGCATTCTATGGCTAACGTAAAAACTGGAGTAAATGATGAATTTACATTTGAATCTATCAGTCCAGCTCCAAGAACCCCGAAAACATTTAAAATTCCTCAAGGAGCTTATAATGTCACTGATCTAAATAAAACAATGAAAGAGCTAATAACGAAAAATAATGGTGTAGCTGACAATTTTGAGCTGACACCAAATTATAATACGTTACGCTCCAGAATAACATTAAAAAATATGTTAGTCAATTTTACATCGCCAACAAGTATTGCACAACTGATAGGATTTTCTCGTAAAAATTATATTGCTTTTGAACAAGCTATTACACTTGACGGTGAACTGCCAATAAATATAACTGACGTAAACACAATATTGATAAATTGCTCTATTGCACAGGATCTTACTCAGCCCAGGGTAGTAAAGGACAAACAATATATAGTTTTTCTCGAGACGTTCCATCGGGATCTATCATGCAAATTAGTCCACGTCAAGTTATTTATTATCCGCTAAACGCTGAAAATCAAATAACAGAAATAAGTATGCAATTGACGGATCAATCTGGACGACAACTGGATTTGAATAACGAGGTTGTTACTTATTACCTGCACCTACGCGCGATCACTTCGTGATTGGCAATAAAATTATACAACCTCAGATATAATAAAACAGAGAAAAAAAAATTTACAGAAGAAAAATAGTTGGAGGATTTTTTTGGGAAATATATTTACTACAATTATTGAAAATGTTCCAGGAATAACTCATAAAGTTGCACCAATTGCACTTGACGCGTCAAAAGCTTTTGCAACTGGAGCTATATCTGCCGCTGGAACTGCAGTTGGACAAAAAATAGCTGATAAAATAAAAGGTGCGCCAGCAATCAAACAAATTATATCAGAAATCGCTGCAACAAAAGAAACTCAACGTACAGTGATAACAACAACAAAAAAAAAACTTTTATCACCAAAAGGAGAACAAATTATACAAAAATTAATGTCTGAGGCAACAACACCAAAATAATAAAATTTTATATAACCTAATAAATAAAAAAATGTCTGTTAAAAATTATCTCGATTTAGCAGAAACTTGTGACACCGACGACACCGTAACAGAATTTGAGTATGTTGAGTATCTCGACGAAAATTCTAATGAACCAAATAAGGCTGGCGTTAGAACATTTAATATTCGAGACGAGGACGTATTTCTACTGCCTCACAAAGCAATATTGGAAGTTCGTGGCCAGATTATGCCAGCAGCTAATCCACCTGTCGCAATTGTAGCTGGAACAGAAGTGGATCTTATAAATAATGGCTGGTGTTTATTTAAAATTGCTAGATATCAGCTAGCTAATCAAACTGTTCAGGATATTTCAAGTCACTTGCAAGTTGCAAGTACAATCTTAAATACTATTTGGTTTTTTGATGATTACTCCAGATCAACTGCAACTAATATGATGTGGTTTAAAGATACTGGAACGGGTGCAGCTGTGCCAGGTGAATTTATTTCAAAAGGAGCATTTGCGGACGGGGCTAATGCCGCTGCAGATGCTGTAATTGTAAGAGATTTTCTTATCGCTAATGCTGTCAATTTTGGTATAGCCCCACCAGATGCAGGCTGTTGCGAACTCCCCCAGCTTTGTTGGGGTGGGTTGTATGGTTTTGGTTATCGTTATCTAGAGGGTGATCGCCGACGGTGTAATTTGCCCGGAACGAGTAAATATCAATATAAAGTGTGAAACTTATATATGGAATAGATAAAGATCTGAGCAGATATATCAAACACGAGCCCCCGTACATGTACAAATCATAAAATTTAATCAACAATTCATAAACAATAAAATTCATAAACAATTGTGATAATGCATTACATTGGAAAGATACACTTTTTGATTTAAGCTATTCAACGAATTTCAAATACAAATATGCTTATACAAATAGCAGGTCTGTTAAGCGATAGAATTAATTCATCATCAAATCGCGTGAAAAGATCGAAAACATTGCCTTGTACAGATTCATAACCTGATGGTTCTGGTTCAGTCCAAATTCACTGCGACTGTTCTTTGACTTCCTTGTGCTGTAAGTCTGGGCATTTTCCACTTTTCCCTTTTTCCAAATTCTTAGGTGTCCCGCCTCTTTCGGCCTCCAACTTTGTGTGGTTAGGTACCCTACTGGGAAGAGACCATTACTTTCTCCTCTCGTTAATGTCAGATAAGTTCTATCGGAATTCCAACAGATACCAACGGCCAGCTGGTCTAACTGAACACGGCAGACAATAAACAAACCTAGTTTCCTAAGATTAATGTACTCCCTAACGGCTATTACAGTAACAACACCCCGAGACATCAGTTCCGGTCCCGACTTAATTACACAAATGAATGAATGAAATTCCTCACATGACTCAATTACGGCATTTAGAATGAATACACACATTCAAGTCTCTAGCATATATGAAACCGCACTACATGGTTCAACAACATTAATTTCACATGGTTTGACAACGTTAATTTCAGTCAAATATGCACTCAAGTCTTTATCATATGTGACATTATCTAAATCGGAGAATTTACACGGATTCTCGAAACTCATATCACTAAAGTAAGGTATGAAATTCTAGATACATATTTACCTATAACAACCGAGACTATACGTTCAAACGATTCATCAAACTTATATAAAGAACATTAGTGTACTGATTCATATAGATGAACTCGCACAGTTGTATTCATATCAGGAAAGTTGATCTATCAATCTAACCAAATAAATCATGCAAATATAAGCAAATAAATCAACAAATCATCATATGGATATCAAGAAATTACCTGAGACTGACGCAAAATACCTTGTGTCTTCAAGCTTTTACCGCTAGAATTGTGTTCCAAGATTTTTCCAGACATCCAATCCCTTGGATTCTAATTACGAGTGAATTTCTTCTAAATTCGACCCGGAGCCCTCTACCTTTGTTTTCTCTTGCAGAAAATGGTGTCCACTAATTTAAACGTGTTGCGATACGCATATTAAACTGAGAGTTTTCACGTAGAATCACGCCCCCTTATTCAGCGTAACCAATCCGAATTAAATATATTTCCCGCCCGAATTAGGCGCCCAAAATTGTTGTCCGTCTGCCAAACTGGATTACCAAATACTGATCGCTGGGAACTTTCAAATCTGACAATTTTGATACAGGTCGGAGGTTAACCCCTATCCCTTTTCAGTTAAATAAACGAAGTTTCAATTAAGAACCACTGCTCACATGACAGTGACACTACCAATCGGTGCGTTACGGCGATTTAAACACACGTCAGTCCCCATAAATCTAATTAATCGTTCACCTGTCCAACTTAATGTGTTCTTCATAGATCGACAGAAATTTCCACCCTTATGCAGGCGCTGATGCAGACGCTACAAGAGTATCACTTATTGCAGCTTGTAATAATCTTGGTATAACACCACCAGGAGCAGCTGCGGGCGGTGTCGCAATGTTAAATTTGATTAATAACGGAATTAGCATAAGAAATATACGTTACAATGAAGGTTATGCTAGCAGAAGGGTACTTGCAGAAGAATCTCGTCAAATTACAATCATGCTGCTGTTGAGCACAGTATTTGGATTTTGTCGCGATTACAATAAAGTATTTCGTGGAGTAAAACATACATTTATTTTAGATCGAACAGAACAAAATGATTGTTTATTTCGAGCTGGCGGAGCTGATGTACAATTTATCATAAACAAACTTGCGCTGTGGATGCCACGAATAACTCTGTCAATCACAAAAGCATCATAATTAAATGATATGCTGCCAAAACACACAAACAGAATTTATTTTCAGCAACATAAAATACATCAAACAGCAGTTCCAAATACTACCGACTACACATAGCGAGTCACAACAACATCATGTGAACAACTACCGAGGCAATTATTTGTTGTACTTCAGCAACAAGCGCGACGTGGTAACCAAAAACAAAATAATGCAATATTTGATAATGCTGATGTTAGACGAATATACGCCAGACTAAATTCAAAGCAATATCCAGAACGAGCGATAGAATGCAATTTTGCAAATGATGCTAATAAAAATATTACTAGACCGTACATGTATCTTATGGACGCAGTACAAAGTATCAAGATGTTGGAGACGGATCTCAGATATCAGCAGAAGAATTTCGTGCACTTTATCCAATATTCTATTTTGATGTTAGTAAGCATAGCGAAAGAGCTGTCGATTCAACAGCTGATATTGAAATTACTTGGACACTCGGAGCTCATACAGCTCAGCTGTACGTCTACGCGCTAGTGATCAGCGACAGATTTATAACAATTGACTCTGTCGGAGGTAAAATGTCAGTAGAAGTTTAATCTGTAATCTGTATATAATGACAAAATATATTGTAAAAGAAATATATTTGATTGATGGTCAAGTTAAAAATTTAGCAGCTGCTGTTGGAAAGCAGAGGCAGGTATCATTAAAAATAAAACCTAATACTGAAGGTACTTTAACAAAATTAATGCTAACCAAAAAACAAATCAATAAATACGATCGCAGAAAACCTTTTGTTTTAAATTTAAGTGCCACACAAATAACAGCAATGTCAAAACAAGGTGGTTTCTTTGGTCCGGCACTATCTGTAATGGCCAGAACTTTAATACCTAAAATTTTGCCAGTACTTGGTACATTATGATTAGCAGCAGCGTCTGGTGCAGTATCTGGCGTAACGAGATAGTCTGTCTCAGGCGATGGTATCAAGAAATTTTTTGTCTAAAGATAAATATAATGTCTAAACGAAAAACAGCAAAAAGAAAGACAACAACGAAAAAAAACGACGCGATCGCGGCGAAAAACAAAGGTGGATTTATAGGACCGTTGCTGGCGGGAGTAGCGGGAAGTCTATTGCCAAATCTGTTGGGAATAGGCAGAGGACTAACATTGCCAGGAACTCGACCGCGTTAAGTAACTTTGATATACTTGATAAGCTAAAACAAAGTAAAATATTTCTGTGGAGTTTATTCCAAAGATGAACTTGATGATGCAATTGCCTCAGCACCAGCTGGGGGTTCGTGTGTGATAAATATACAAGATTTCAATGACGGATCTGGCACACATTGGGTAGCTGTTTGTAATAACAATTATTTTGATTCATTTGGACTTCCACCAAGTGACGCAATAAAAAAATATTTAAACAAAAATTATAAAATAATAAATTATTCGTTTGATCAAATTCAGCCTGTTGGAACTTCTGCTTGTGGATACTATTGCGTGATGTTTATAAAACAAATGTCCCAGCCTAAATTCAATTTTTTAAAATTTATTTTACAGTTTGACAATCAACCTTCTCTTGTTAAAGATGAAATTGCAATTAATTTCATCTAAACTTAAAAATATAAAATGTCAACATATTGTCTCAAATCCAAAACTAAAACAGAAAATAAAGATGAAACAACAGAAAAAACAAAAAATAATAGAATAATGCTGAAAAGTGTTTGTGCAATCTGTGAGAAAAGAAAAAGTATGTTTTTAAAGAAATTATCACCAACGACAAAGTTGTCTGGAGCATGTTGTCCGTGTCCTGGCGTTGCCTGAGAAGTTATTTTAGTAGATGATTCATAAATAATGAGATGCAAGTGCGATTGTGGTAGAGATCTCTGTCTGGAGCAAAATAAAATTGTTACATACTTTCAGAAATGCAACAACAGAGAAATAATTGGAACAGGTATAGATATACATAAATTGATTGACAAATTACCAAAACCAAAAGGCGGTTGGACATTGCCAGGCCATAAATATACTGGACCTTATAATCCTCTTGATAAACAACTTGAAGAGAACGATAATCCGCTGCCAGGACAAGAGCCTTACAATCAGGTTGATGCAATAGCAATACGCCATGATATCTGCTACCGGGACAACGAACAAGATAAGCACGGCTATGATAAAGTAATGCTAGACGAACTTCGTGATATGAAACCTGCAAACGGCCTGCTTGATAGAAAGTTGGTGCAGGGTTTTATTGGATCAAAATATAAACTCGGACTCGGAGAGTCTCGACTCGGTAAAAAGAAATTGTATGATGATCTTGCCTCAGAGCTACACAAACCTAAAAAAAAAGTTTACGCGACGAAAGGTTGTCGCAAATGCTGTTGATGATATCTGGGCGATAGATTTAGTTGATGTGTCAAATCTAGCTGAATTTAACAATAAAAAAGATATCTTTTTAATGTTGTAGATGTTTTTAGGAAATATGCTTTTAGTGTACCGGTTTCAGATAAGGCAGGCACGTCGAAACTGATGCGCTAAAACAAATAATAACAAGTACAGAAAGAACACCAAACAGAATCTGGACTGATCATGGAGCAGAATTTTTTAATAAAATATTTGAGCAGTTTTTAGAACAAAATAACATCAAAAATATGTCACTGGAAATGAGGGCAAAAGCGTTCTCGTCGAGCGATTTAATCGCACACTAAATGAAAAAAATCCACAAATATTTGAGAGCTAAAAATACGAGTAAATTAATTGACAATCTACAGAAAATTGTTGACGAGTATAATGACACTAAGCACAAATCAATAAAAATGTCGCCAAACGACGCAATTAAAAATCTAATATTAGCAACGAAAATATGTACCGCAGACACAAATTTAAAGTTGGTGATAAAGTTAGAATTTCTCTGACGGAAAAAAAAAAAAAAAAACATTTGAGAAAGGATTTACTTCGAAATGGAGCGAAGAAGTATTTGTTGTTGATAAAGTACTTTTAACAATACCAGTGACTTATGCGCTAAAAGATTTATTAGGTGAACCTATAACTGGCAGTTTTTATGAACAAGAACTTCAAAAAACCGAACAAGATATATTTGTTATTGAAAAAGTTATTAGGAAAAAAGGCAATAAAAGTTTAGTTAAATGGCGTGAGTATAGCGATAAATTTAATAGCTGGGTACCAACTAAGTCGATTTCAATCACGAAGTGATTGAATAATGTTATTATAAATTTGTTCGTACTTCATCAGTACAGATTTACATTTGACTGGTCTACACACCGAAATTAAATTTAATTTTCTTGAATTATCAATTGGCATCAAATTAAATATTTTAACAAAAATAAAATCGTATTTTATATTTCTTTGCTGGCCAGTTATTTTTAGATTTAAAAAAAGGTTTTATAAGTTGCCAAAATATTTGTTGCTCTGTAATAGTAAAATTAAATTTTTTTATTTTTTTAGCGATATGATATTTAACCTTTTATCGTCCAGCTGTCGGTCTACTGTAATTTGTTTTACTAACGACAAAGTTGCCGACGTCAACAACTTCATCATCATCTTCGTTGTTGTACAAAATATCATCTTCACTATCAACAACAGATTTATCTGAGATAATGTTATATTTTGGTATAAAATTGTCGTTGATGATTTTATTGTTGGCGATTGTATTACTAAAGGCATATATATCAGCAAGTCGTTTCATTAAGTTCATATTATAATATATTTTTATCTAATTTATGATAATAAGATGACTAGAGAAACAAAATCTCCTGACGTAAAATATCATCAGAAAGTTGATATATTAAATTACAAAGAACTAGCCGAAGCAGTACGAAAATGTTTGTCAGGTTATAGTGCTTGTTCGGTTAATGTTATTATAACGCAAGGTGATTCTGATAAAATTCTCTTAACAGCAGCAGAAAAAAATAAACTTAATGATAGCGCATTGATAACACTAAAATTTGATCGAGATGATATCCTAATGTTTGCCCATAGTTGTCTTAATAAAACAGAATTAAGAAATATTATTAATCGACATATTTAAAACTAAATCTGTCAAATGTTGACGTTGATGTTGCTGATTTTTGTACATTATCAGCTACATCTTTTACTCGCTGTGGATGAATTTTAAGATATTTTGCGGCAGCTGATATTGATTTAAATTTCATTTCTTCTCCAGTTTCTAAATTTGTTGAGATAATTGGTTTTGGGTCTTTAAAGTTAGAACCATCAGAACCAGCTCCTCGTTTATTATTTTCTTGAAATGTAACTAAATCTAAATTTTCAATTCTATTGTTTGTTTTAATTTTATCGATGTGATCGATAACCAAATTATTTAGTATTGGTCCGTTGAATGTTTCATAAACAAACCTATGTGATAGATAACCAACGAAACCTGTTTTAGTACCACGAACAACTACAAGCAAGTACCCGCTATTTTGCAAATAACCTAATACTTTTTTAGTTTTTCTTCTTCGAATAATTCCTCTGTCAGAGGCCTCATATAAATCAAACACAGGATGCGGTTGAAATTCATTTTGTAATGCTAAACTTTCAATATTATCATCAGTATTTGATCCATTTACTCTATAAACTCTCTGTCCAGCTGGAATATCATCCCAAAACAAAGTAAAAATAAAATCTTTTCTAAACATTTCGACTCGCTCTGTATCATCTCCTTTTACTGAGATTTTAATTCCAGCTGGTGTAGCTTTACAAAAAGGTTTTTGATATTTTACGTGAATAACCGAACCTAATGCATTTCCAGCGTAACTATTATAAATTGGGTGTACGTGATATTCTTCTTGTTCCTCTGCTGATAAACCAATATATCTCATATTGTTTGTCATTATATTATATAGCATTTTTATATCTCTGATTAAAATATACATAAAAAATCAATTAAATAAAAAAATACTATATATAATATAATGTTAAAATTGAGAGATAATGCTAAAAAAAGCATTATCAAAGCAGAAAAAATTGCTACAGCATTTTCCGGCTACGACAACAGTTACAAATTTGATAATCAAAATGTTTTAGCAAATTTTAACTCTACAAATTTATTTCCTCTTTTACAACCTGTTATATCTCAAGAACTTACAGCTCACAAAAGTATCAAATTAATAGTACAGTATCATATGATTTTATCAAAGTTACATGCGACTGAAAAGGATGTAATTGATATAATTTTTGAAAATACAAATTTCGACAGCGAAATTTCCGAACCATATCTAACAGCTAAATCACGAAAAATATTAACTGGAACAAATATTGCCACAGTCGCCGATGAAATACGTCAAGAAATAAATAAAAAAATTGGAGGAATTTACTTCATCAGGATCGGGTTGGAAATTTGAAATGATAAAAGAAGTTTTATTTCACACAATGAAATATAACGTTCTTCGTGGTAGTTCTTACGTTGATCTCCCTCACAAAATTAAAAACAAAAAATGTTGTATAAATGTCAGAAACCATGATAACGTATGTTATCGTTGGGCAATTTTGTCTGCGAAACATCATCAGAATAATCACCCTGACAGACTTGAAAAAAATTTGCCGTACAAAGACGAGCTAAATTTCAGTGGGATAACTTTTCCAGTGGCAGAAAAACAAATACCAAAGTTTGAAAAACAAAAATAATATTTCAGTAAATGTTTTCAGACTAGATGAAAAAGAAAATGTTTACCCAAGATATATTTCAGAAAATGCTACACAAAAGACAATAAATTTATTATTTTATACAGGACATTATTGCTTGATAAAAAACCTTACTGGACTAGTTGGCAGACAATATAATAAAAATAAAAATAAGAAATATTTCTGTTACAGATGTTTACAAGGTTTTTCTAAAGATGAAAAACTGCAAGAACATCTCAAATACTGTGTCAACGCTCAAAGAATAACCATGCCAGGAGAAAAAGAAAAAGTGTTAAAATTTAAAAATTATGATCATAAGCTAGTTATTCCTTTTGTTATTTATGCTGATTTTGAGTGTCTACTTGTTCCTGTGGTCGGCGCAGAAAAAAATCCAAATAAATCAAGTACAAGAAAAATACAGCAACATGTCCCTTGTGGAGCAGCTTATAAAGTAGTTTGTTGTGCTAACGATAATTTTTCAGGTCCAGTAAAGTTATACAGATGTAAAGATGGTGAGTCTGAACGTCCGGCCGTATGGTTACTAAAAAATTTGATAAACGAAGTTAATAGAATCTCTAACAAATTATTCAAAACAGCTCCAATGAAAATAACATCCAAACAACAACTTGATTTTGATAATGCAGTTAATTGTCATATCTGCGAGAAGTTGTTGCCTGAACAAGGTTCAGGTGATAAAGTGCGCGATCACTGTCATCTGACTGGTCAGTATCGCGGAGCAGCTCATAACAGTTGCAATTTAAAATTTCATGTTCCAGATTTTATTCCTGTAGTTTTACATAACTTTCGTGGCTATGACAGTCATATCATTGTAGAAGCTTTTGGCAACGAGGAAATTAAATCTAAACTAAAATTAAATAATACAATAAAATGTGTCCCAAACAATTTTGAAAAGTATATGTCAGTCACGCTTGGCAAATTGCGTTTCATTGACAGTCTGCAATTTATGGCAGCATCATTAGATGAGCTTGTAAACAGCGCTGCAAGCGCCGGCAGCAGTTTCAGTAACCTAAAAAGTTGCTTTAGTGAAAACTATGTCGATCTGACACAAAAGGTATCTTTCCGTATGAGCATCTCGACAACTGGAGCAGATTTAATGAAACTTCTCTTCCTGATAAAGATAAATTTTACTCGCAACTCAAAAATGAAAATATTACAGACGACGAATACAAAAATTGCAGAAGATATTTGGAATAAGTTTAGTTGTAAAACATTTGGTGATTATCATGATTTATATTTGAAAACAGATGTATTACTAATAGCAGATGTTTTTGAAAGTTTTCGTGAAGTTAGTCATAAATATTATGGACTAGATCCTTGTTGGTATTATTCCGCTCCGGGACTGTCGTGGGACGCTCTACTAAAAACAAGTAAGATAGAACTGGATCTCCTGACAGATGTTGATATGTTTAATTTTATTGAAAAAGGTATAAGGGGTGGAATTAGCGTTATAACAAAAAAATATGCAGCAGCTAATAATAAATATCTGAAAAATTATGATAAAAATCTTCCATCAAATTATATTATTTACCTATACTGTGCCAATTTTGTATGGATATGCAATGTTAGAGCCAATGCCGGCAGTGGATTTCATTGGATAACTCCAGATCAATTTCTTAAAGAAACTGAGAAAAATCTTCCGAAAGATATTTCATATTTTGTTGAAGTTGATCTAGATTATCCTAGTTCATTACATGATCTACATAACGACTACTCATTTTGTGCAGAGTCTATGATAATAGATTACAGTTTACTATCACCTGAACAACGGGCAACGACAACAGCACAAAATTTCTATTGTTAATCAGCTAGTCCCAAATTTGCTAAATAAAAGAAATTACGTTACGCATTATAAAAATTTAAAACAAGCAGTAGATGCTGGAATAATTCTGAGAAAAGTTCATCGCGCACTAAAATTTAATCAATCCAGATGGATGTCAAATTATATTGACTTAAATACGAAACGTTGTGCTATTGCTAAAACTGAATTTGAGAAAAAGTTTTTCAAGTTAATGAACAATTCTGTATTTGGTAAGACAATCGAAAATATAAGACGTCGAGTCTCTATAGAAATAGTAAACGATATAAATCGAAGAAACAAATTAGTTAATGATGACGGTTTTGTCAGTATGAAAATATTTAATGAAACTCTTGTTGCTATACAACGACGAAAGACAAATTTAAAGTTAAATAAACCAATTTATGTTGGTGCAGCTGTACTTGATATATCAAAGTGGCTGATGTATGGTTTTCACTATAATTTTACCAAAAAGCAGTGGCCAGATTCAGAGTTGTTATTTACTGATACGGATTCGCTAGTTTATAATATAAAATGTGAGGATGTCTATCAAGATATTTATAAACAACGTGAACTATTTGATTCATCGGATTATCCAGAAAGTAGTGGATTTCATGATGATGCAAATAAAAAGTTATTGGCAAAATGAAAGACGAATTTATGTTTGTGCCAGTTAGAGAATTTGTTGGACTAAGAAGTAAAATGTATGCCACAATTTTAGATGACAATAAACTGACAAATAAAGCGAAAGGTATTCCTCGTGGGTATGTAAAAAAATGTATGAAATTTGATGACTTTAAAGCAGCGCTAAACAGTAATGTCAGCTTTATCAAAACAAATGTTATCAGACAAATCATCACAAACTTGAAACAGATACTATTATAAAACGTGGACTAAGTAATTTTGATGATAAGAGATACTGTGAGGACGGTATTAATACACTAGCTATTGGACATCACACCAGTACCAGCAGTGACATCTATAATTAATTTTGTCTAAACTGTATAAATAATGTTCGAAAATTTAACGTTAGCTGATGGAGTTAATAGCAAAATCAAAAA
>JAECUM010023733.1:0-31694 GCA_016617855.1 Megalonaias nervosa | reverse complement strand
TCGCTCGCTCTAGCAAACACCTTTCCACTCTCTCTCCTGCTATTGTAGCTACATATTAGAATGTTTTATTAAAGTTCCGACATCATGTATCCTTTCACTAGATGGTTTATGATGTTTTCATTGACAAGAAATCAAACAGATGATATGGTTGCAAGGTCTATTATGACGAAGTCTTAAAGTCAGTAAATCAGATATACAAGTACGTTGATGCAATTATTTGCCGAATACAAGTGTCCTGTAAAGCAGATTGGACTCTGCGCGGTTTTAATTATCTTCACATATTAGACATTTTCAAATCACTTCGTTCACATAGTAACTTTGGTTCATTAATGTACTGATAACTAAAATAGCCTTCTATTCCTCCTGTCTTTCGCACCTCAGGACTGAGCGAAACAATGTCGAAACCTTAGTGAAACCGGTTTGAGATCCATATTTTACTTATTTCCATGAAATTCATGATAACTGTATTTGCCAATAGAAGGGTTCCTGAATGCGCTAATGCCATAAATAATTTTCCTCCCATCTAACTCATGTCAGGCGTTCAGGAGTCTCTAATTGTGCACTTGCCTAGTTTCTTGCTTCACATTCCCTTGATTTATCAGTATGCTTTTCTAAACTGTAGATCGGTATTTCATGCCATGTGCTGCTAGCATGACACAAACACCTAATACACGTAATTGTTTCTCTCAATGCTACTTAGCATTTAGAAATTGGGGATGGATCATTATACAGAACAGATCCATTTTACCATAAAGTCCCGTGATAACAGTTCAAAATGAATGAGGCCTGTGTTTAATACTTGATTAATTACTCGGTTTGAGAAATATCTTCCCAACGCCGATTCCTTATAATCAAACAAGTAATTACCAAACTATAACAGAGACGTGAATACAAAATTGCACACACACACTATATTTGTTGCTTTGTTTTGTTTCTTCATTCTTTATCTTTGTCCATCCAACACAAATAAAAAATATTTAGCTCAAAGTTATTTTATTACTAAAATCAAATACAAGAAACTATCGGATATTCCCAATAAGACAATATCGAATATTACGAAGCATATTCTATGGACCACCTCAATGCTTTATGTTATATTTTTACCACAGTTGCAAAGATATTTGGATATACACGCTTGGTGGGGCCCCTTAAGCATCGTTGTGTCCGGAGTTGACTATCTTCGAAAATCGTTGTTCTTTGAGACAAAAGTCCATCCGATAAAGTAATATGACATGAAGTATCTGTTCTCGGATGTTCAATTTCTAAGTAAAAAAAGCCTCTACTTATATCGATACCTCTTGCGATGGCTTCCAAATCGCGTGCGTCAGCCTTTGATGAAGCTTAGTTATGAGGTTGAGAAGGATTTTCCCAAACGTCTCATGTGAAAAAGTCCCTGCTTGTATTTTGATACTTTCCTTTCTTATACCATATGTTTGCTGTCATCCACGAATTCTCCTGCTTGTGTTTTTCGGAAGTTTATTTGGTTTATTTGGTTTTGTTTTGCGTTTTGGGAAACACTCTGTGTCAATCATGTTGACTGACTTTGCATATAAGTGATTTAAGGAAAATACGTTTTATACAAGATTTACCTCCTTTTAAACGTATGAAATTTAAGATTGCTATGTCTCTTGCATTTTCGTCGTAAAATGGATCCTTTAGCATGTGTGTTGATCACATATGGGCTTACGACTATTTCAGTTGAATGTGTATTGTGTGCATTTCGGTCTGTATCATTTATTGAAACTTTTGTGTGATGCTTTATATCTGCAATTAGAATCTGCATGGTAGTCGTAGGCAGAAGTCTGTACCAGAATAGTGAAAACTTTAAATCACTAGTAAATTGAAGCTTTGAAACTATATAAAAACATTGTCCTTTAAGAAGTAAGAAATTGTCCTTTAAGCAATAAGAAAAAAAAAATTTAAGTCAATATTATTTCTATAAAATGCTACTTTGGACGAATGATATTATTAAGAAGATTTAATACGATTTTCCCATCGGTACTAAAAACTAACTGTTCGTCGATCAAGAATATGTTCTACCTCAAGAGAGAAACTGATGCTAAATATAGTACCATTTTACGTGCTTATGTGTCTCCAAGGATGTACTCCGTCACAATTGTAACATTAAAGATGGCGTCTCACCAATGCAAACGATTGAACCATACTTGAGTAAAGACTTGCTCTGTATGTGACCACAACAATAGGTGAGTATATAAATGCAAATTACAAAAGACAAATATTTTAGAGTACGTACTTGAGTACCGTCAGTTTGAATATATGACTACCACAATAGCTGAGAAGAGACATGCAAATGACAAAAAACATAACCTATTCTTCATTCAGTTGCCATATGTAGGAAAAGCTTTCTTAATGACGGACAGCTAATTTCAGATAACAACTGCCATATCTTCTCAGATATAATCCTAGGATTTTCTTAAATATTATTTTGAGAAAGTATATAAACGTTGTAGGACGGGGATTATAATGCCTTCCCATGTGATGACTTAATAGCTTCATCACAAGCGGAAAGGACAGACCCAGGACTCGGTGCTAGCTCAGGGTCGATAACAACGTTAACTACAAACCCAAGACCCAATGCTAACTAAGCATGATCGCAAGTGGTGGTGACAAACCCAGGACCAAGTGCTAATCGAAGCTTGATTACAAGAGATGGGGATAGATCCATGCCCCATGATGCCTGAGGCTCAATCACAAGGGTAAGTAAGACCGAAAATCCAATGATGACTTTATATGTCAATTCTCCAAGCAAAGAAAACGTTTTCCGGTGGAATTATCAACAATTCTTAAGTTATGACAATTGGTAAGAAAATAGAATGTTAGCTGAACAGACTATCAGCACTTTCCATGCCGAGAAAGTGTTGATGCACCGTAATAGGGTGGAGATTTGAAACGTGCCCATGATATGATTCTGGAACTAGTCCCAATGAAGTAAGGACAAGTATATGTCCATGACCCATGTAATTATGTAATATTTTTAAACTAAAAACTTATGTCATATCAAATACATATGGACATTACATTGTATCAATATCTGTAGCAATAACGGAGAGAATTTGACCTACTCTGCACTGACTCCACAACCCGTCCGTGGATGGGGCTGACCACCTGTGATAAAAAGAAATATTTTATATCCGCAATAAATTACAAAGTGAAAGTTTCATCAGATTCTTAACTAAACAAATATATACAAACCGTAGCATTAAGTTGGCGACATCGACGCTGACGCCGGATGATCTCAGTGTATATGTTTTGAATTTTATCTGAAACAAATACGAAACTAAAATGGATATGGTGAAATTGTGTCAGCATAGTCACCAGAAGCAAAATATATATTTCAAAATTGTATACTTGTTGTTGTTGTAGAGTTTAACGCCATTTTTCAGCACAAGATAGGCTACATATGGTGGCCAATATAAATGGTGGTGGGAGAACGCGGAAAAACCCCGGAAAGAACCACCGACGCACGAGAAGTTCCTGGCAAGCTTTCTCACATACCGACATAGGCTGAACCCGAGTTTTGACCGAGTGAATCAACTCCTCACATCCACAAATGTGTCCGCTACAAATTGTAGTTCTATGCCTTTTGTGGCTATTCACAATCACTTTTGCATATTGATAAGTTGAGTGTTTTCTTTTTTTAGGTTATATTTTTCTTACATTGATTAAATCAACATAATAAACACTTATGATTTAAACATGAAAGATGGCTTTAATAATAAAAGTAGAGCACTACAAATACTTGGTTGCCTACTCCATTCGCATGAACGCTAAGCCATTCACCTACCGGCTCATGGAAATTAATGTGGAATATAAACTAAGCGAAATGACGCACCAAGAAGAGGTAATTAAAATATTTTAATATATTTAAAATTGATTTAAGTCATTATTCTGCTTTAGTAACAGTACCACTGACCATAAACTCTCTCTGTCTCTCTCTCTCTCTCTCTCTCTCTCTCTCTCATCCTTTGGTCTGTTTGACGTAACTTTTACCATCATTCATAAGTCCAGAAATATCGTGGAATGACACAAACGAAAATCGTCATTTCATAGATTGCAGCCCGTATCTTGCTACGATGGTCCAGAGAGAGAGAGAGAGAGAGAGAGAGGCCTTTGGACATTTTCATATTTAATTAATAATAATCGAATTTTAGAACATTATTGTATGTTTAAGAAACAACAACAAAACATCAAATACATAAGAGTATGTGTGCCACGTAACCGAGGAATCGACTGTATAATGTCGACATAGTTTGCAACATTGTATCATTGACAAACACTGTAGATAAATCCCAAGGAAAGTGCACATGTATCGTTACGACGAACCATATTCTTGTAGGTTACTTGGTGTAATTTCTATTTCAAGGTTTTAATCCAGCCCAAATTCCTTTTCTCTCTCACTCCACATTTCTGCATAGTTTGTCCGTTATGCATGAGAGTGGAGGGGGGAACAGAAATCAGTAAGGATTGAGATGAAAATGTGTACCATATTAAATTCATTTAGAAAACGAGGATTATTAATACTTTTTATCGTTATTTTCATACGTCACTAATGATTAATATGTGGAAATTCATCATTGATCAAGAATCAACTGCAGACGGTCGCTAGTATGTTTATATATGCGTATTATTGCGCCATGGGCGGATCACAATTTGATATACCAATAGTATTGGTATATCAAATTGCTTTATACCAACACTTTAAATGCCATGTTATTTTTAATGTATGTATATATATATATATATATATATATATATATATATATATATATATATATATATATATATATATATATATATATATATAGTTTAATCACACAACAACGTTTAGAAAAAGCCCTAAGCAAACTGACCTCCAGAATAGCTCGCTAACTCTTAATTTTATTGTAAAGTCATCTTCTGGTTTTTAAATAGACGCACAACCTAGTTATAGAAAGTAGGAATTCATTGACGAAATTTATGTAAATATTCTCTAACGATTCATTGTTCTTAAAATAAGTATCAAAAATTTTGCAAAATTGAAAATATTATTTATTTTCCTATAATACAAAGAGAGAATTAAAAATGACTTACAGTATGGTGAATGAAATCCTAAAGTCCTGAATGTTATATTAATTCCAAAAGCATCGAGGAATCCGAATGAGTTCCAACGGTATTCTCAGTGTTGTTATGATGTATCATCATTATAGAAGAATCATTATGATATAATCTCAAAATGTCTTTAAATGAATTCACGGTAATTCAGTAACAGCTATAAATATCCAAATGGCCCTTAAATGAATTCACAATAGTTCCATGACAGCTATTAAATATCCAAACGTCTTTAAGTGAATTCGCAGTATTTTCTTGACAGTTATTAAATATCAAAATAGTCTCTCAAAATATTCACTCTGTTCCCGTGACAGCTATTCAATATTAAAATGTCTTTATGCGAATTCACAGGATTTCCTTCACAGCTATTAAATATTCAAATAATCTCTAAATGAATTCGCAGTTTTGCCGTGACAGCAATTATTCCAATTGATCTGAAATATTTCAAGCACTCTAATTCCAAAGGATGATTAAATTAAAGAAAAGAATTCCTTTCAATGTAACTAAATAACTTCCAAGACTGGTGTTTACTACTAGGAATCCTAATTCTACGTAATAATTCTAGTATATCGATTACTGAAACACAATACAGAATGCAATACGAGGCTTCAATGAATCATCTTTGCATTTGTTCTTCATGGGCTTGAATTTTAATTTACAACTTTGCGTACTACCCTGAGGCGAGGGGGGGGGGGGTAGAGGGTAAGACAGACTTCTGATTCAGGAATCTTGATTCGAACAAATGGAATAAATTAACATAATCTGTTCAGAGGAATATGAATATAAAACTATAACTTTCCTCACTACTGATATGAGCGACTTTCTTTGTAGAATAGCAAGTTATGCATTGTGCAAGTAACGTAGCCAAAACCGCGAACATTTATCGAGTCCTACATCACGGGGAATCATTTTGGTAAACTTGCTCGATAGGCATGTTATATTAATGATGATCATACTACACAATGCGACTCATTAAAATAACTAGTTAGGATTTCTTGGCAGACAAATTAGGAACTTTATTATAGTTGTGACAGTAAACATATAACTTCACACTTGCATGTTTAAACTTTACATAGCATTAAAATTCTCCATCAATAAATTACCACGACTCAGCATACAATTATTACAACCTTCCTTTATTGTTATATTTTAATATTTGACGTTTGCCTCCTCGAACTTCACTCATACAGACTACAGACTGACACTGCTTGCGACATTGCCGATATTAATGTTGTACCAGTGAGCGGTGCCCAGATGTGTAATGTGTAACGTTAAGCCATATTTTCTGATGACGACCGTAGCTTTCCACCCTGTTTACATTTAAGAGTCCCACAACGTTATAGAATCGATATCATACATTGTAAGGAGTGTCATATTTCGGCCAAGAAAGATGTTTACATTTCGGCCAAAGGACGTTGCCTACCTTTCTAAGTTGCAGTACTGTTGATAGAACATAGAGATGGTTTGAATGGACCCAATTTCTTGATGCATATCTGTCCTGAAACAGACAACGCTAAATTGACATTATGTGGACACAAATTGTAAACATCCCACATATATTAAGGAGTTTGATGTCGATATACAATCCCTGTTTTTATAGTGTAGCAAAGACAAAAATTTTGAGTAATGATATTTGAAAGTTTCTTAAATTATTTTCAGATTCAGAATGTGTAATGTTTGACTGTCTTTTAACCCTAGGGAGGTGACAGTATTCAGATTTGTGATGATGACTTTAGGTTTTCTCCATCTACTACTTTTCAACATTCATACACAAACATGCCCATTATCTGGCTTGAAATATGGTAATATGAACTTGAATCCTTCTTTTTCTGTTCTTCTTCATATATTGGCATTGAGAAACGAGTAGCAGTCTGATGCTACTAGGCCACAAACTCGCTCTTTTCAACAAATTAAGTATTATTTCAAGTTAAATTACTCTTGCCACAATTGAATTACAGATTTTTTAAAAAATGTTTTGGGTTCGGGAAAACCCAAAGTCAATATGCTGCACAACGACAAGATAAACTGATGCAAAGATACTCAATATCATTGTAGCTTCTGATCCCGCTAATTTTCCTCTGATAGGAGTGATCGTTATCCACAAAGTGTAATATCAAACAAGGATAAACTGCATTAAGATGAGGCGTATCTTGTCAATGAAACAATTTGAAACTCTGAGAGAACTTCTGCCTCTTTAAGACAAAACTGTCATTTATTGATTATATCTGACTCAGCTTTACTTATCAAATATATTCATAAGGACGGACCCTTACCATCGTTATCGTTATAACGTTCGTCCACTGATAAAAGATATTATTTGGTTATCAACAATAAACGGAAAAGGTATTAATGCCATGAAATACTCAGAAATTACGCGCTCGCACAATCTATAAATCAAAATATGATGTAATATACGTCTAAAAATGAAACAAAGAGATAAAATAGCACTCTCTTAAATGTGTATTAATGGCATGTTCTGCATGTTGCTGTGAAGGAATATTGCCTTTAAAGGTTCAAATTTCGATGTTATTTCTTTTGTTTCTAACACTAGGTACATAATTGGCATCATGTTGGTATAGTTTGTCATATAACCAAAACAAATAGTGAGTCATCTTAACAGCACTTGCCTAGTTTCCTGATGTACATGATTTTTATATCTTAAACAAATGGGTGGTTAAGCGCTGTTTAATATGTTGAAAAAATATGATAACTGAATAATGACTTAGGAAAAAGGTTTTCATTTTATTTGGCTTCTGCTGACTTTGGAAAATTTCAATCTGATCTTAGGGGAGAGGTGTATTTGTAATCTAAACATACCTCTTTCAATAATTATGCACTTTTAATGTACTTCTGACATGTGGATCAATATCAGCTTTTTAAAGTTCATATACAGTCTAAATTTTGAAATGATTTGCATTTATTCACTCAGATTTTATTAACATTTTAATTGAGAAAGAAAGATTAAACTAAATTTTATAGACATTGTGATTTAACTAGACGATTGATTTTCGTTTATCAGAGGACCCCAATTTTTTCCTCTGGTCATATTCAATGGAGAGAACATCTAATGTACAAGTACGTCCATCCATCAGTACTGTACCTCATGACATTAATTTCCACTCGATACTTAAAGGATATAAAGGATTCAAACCAAATTTGATGTGGGATGTATTATGTATATTTAATTTGTTTTCATTGTTGGCTTTTCTTAATGATTACATGCTATACACATTTATATTTTGTACTTGACCTTGTGCAGAATCAAGTTTACTGTGTATCTGATTACTTCGAATTTTATAGAAATGATCTTTGGACCCTAATTTTGGTGCTACTATTGTACCTTAGCTTTTATACATAATCTTGTTTACTTAAGAAATTAGGGCCCCGAGTGGCCGAGTTGTCTAAAGCGCTTTCCGTTACGGATCACTGTCATCTCACCACTGTCTGCGTGGGTTCGAGTCTAGGATTCGGCAAATGTGGATATGTGAGAAAGCTTACCAGTAGCTTCTCGTGGGCCGGTGGTTCTTTCCGGGGATTTCCCGGTTTCTTCCTCCACCATTAATACTGGCCGCCATGTATAGCCTATCGTGTGCTGAAAAATGGCGTTAAGCCCCACAACAACAACAACAACTTAAGAAATTATTCATTCTTGCACTGACATCTTTAGCAGAATCAGTCTTATTATTGTGTTCAGTAATACATTTCAGTGGAATTATTAATTCAAATTATTATTCACTGGAAATACAAAGTACTCATCAATTATATTCTTGGACTGGACCATTAATTGGAATTTTATACATTTGGATTGGTGATAAAACTTCAAGGACTTTTGGGATTTAGTTCACAATACTCTAAGTTCTTTTTAAATTTTTACTTTGCATTTTAGGGAAATAAATTATTTGTTGAATTTTACAAAACTTGTTGTTTTTTGCTCTTGTCTATTACTTAGTTTAACACCATTTATACTGTGACTGAACGATGTATGAATCTGACACCATACACTTGCGCGTAAAAGTCCAACAATGAATCTATAAGAATAATAAGCAACGAGTTCTACAACTAGTATAAGAAAAAGATATCGTTCCTACATAGAACAAATCAATACATGTAACTTCAACGATTAATCGAACAGGAATCAATGTTTGGAACTTATAAATAAATATGATTGATAAATGGATCTATCACCATGGATAATTAATCTATAGCATTTATACACAAACATGAACAATGTACGATTCAATCACTAGTGGTATCAAAGTATAGGACTTATATATAACAAGAAACATTGTATGATTATGTCACCATGGTTAATCAGTGTATCTAGAAGTTGCACAAAAATATGAATAATATATGTTGCATCGACAAGTAGGATGTATATATTTTCGATCTTCACTCATATTGCGATATTCAACTGATTACTCTCATTTAGCAATATTGAGTGGTCATGATTCAAATACGGAACGATATTACTGGTGGCGCCCAATTTACGGTCCCGATTTATTTCTAGTTGAACAGTTCTTGTCAAATGATCAAGAAGCCACCACGCATGGTCCACCCCTCCCATTGTAAATTGTGGATATTGTACTTTTGGAAATTGTACATGGTCTAAGCACACTGCTAACTAAAATGACTGCTCCAATGTGCTCAAACAAATTAGCCTGAATTTGTCTAAAGTACATTATCCTTGGCAGCTATTAAAATAGGGAAAATGAATTTTACCAGACTAGACAATATAAGCTTCAGAAAGTGCGATAAATGAATTGAAAGTACATAAAATGCAAAAAAAAAAATTATCTGCTCTGTTTGTACAATTTACCTCTGAAGTTCAGGAAGTGAAAATGACCAAGAACAGCTAGCACATTTTTGAAAGGTGCACATCTGGAGTAAGGCCAAACTGTATGCTCTATAACCTATATTAAACCCATCAATTTACACCAAAATAAAGGGAATTAAAGGTTCTTTGAATAATACCTAAGATATACAAGGTCTTTTTTAAATAGCCAGTATAACCAGTGAGGAAATTCTTTTCTTTAAGATTCTAACCCTATGCAAAATGTGGAACTGTAGAGCGTCACTTTAAGATTACTCCCGTAAAGTAGACAGCTTCCTGAAAAACTCGTTGCATTGTAATTTTAGAATGATAGCTTACTCTATAAGTGCACTGGTACTGGTTAAAAATCTACAGCCACATAGCTTGAGGTAATCGGATTTTTTCATTGCAGCATTGGGTGAACCGAACTCTGTATTTTTAAATCACTAAGGACGAAAATGACCATCCTCGGGTAACGCTGTACGCGATAACAAAACCGAGTATATTTTAGTTCATATATAAATACAATGACATTAAATACACACAATTCTGTGAAACGCCGCTTCATCTTGATATCTTCTTCTGGACTAATTTGATAAGTTGACACCAAATCTGGTACGATCTCTCATGTTGTGAAATACTGGACTGATTTTTGCACTTATATCTCTTAAAATATGAATGTGTTTGACTTAAGAGTTTGTCTTTGCATCTTAATCCATCAATTCTTTACTTGTTCTTTACATCTGTACCGGTTGGTTGCATTTCTAGATCAACATAATATCACTCACTTACCATTCTGGTGCATTTCTGGACATGTATAAATGCACAAGCGATATGGATGGCAAAGTCTTACATTTGAAAGAATGAATATATTTCATGTTAATTTGGGTGTTCTTCTTCTTTTGCACAAATCCTAAACTCGTGCACATGCTCGTTTGTATTACAGCTGAGTATCCATAGGTCTAAAGCATATCATGTTACGTTTTCAAAAATACATTGCTGATGAATGTGATTAACATTAGTTTACTCCTACAGCAATAACCTTTCACCCCTTTGTGGAACAGCCAACTTACATAAACTAGACTCTTTAGAACACGTAATTGCTGCTATTTTAATGTATTTGCATCGTACTATCCATTATGCAGAAAATGCAAATGTATCGTAAAATGTATAACTACCAAAAATGCCAGAAACATTTGTAGTGCCCCACCATTAACGGGAACCGATATTTTGCGATTAATTTCGCAAGTCTTTGAACAAATCATTTATACTGCATCACGTCCAACTGATCTGTTATCTCGTAAGAGCTGACCACCATTAGAACTCTTTGTATAGAAAAGTTGATAAGGTGTATTGCATCAAAGGTAAATTGTTTTGTCAGTAACAGTAAACAGCCATTGAATAGAGAGAGGCTAGTGTCACAAGGCTAGTGTCACAACACAATAAAAAAAAATGTCAGATTACTTCGTATGTTGTCTGGAAACCATACACTTATTAATTTTAACTTATCACAAATCTAATATACATTGTCATTTTTAAAGCAATTGACAAAATAGTATCAAAGTTTTCAGATAAACTGTGTTTTATTATGTGGAGCATACATCATTCTTTCCTTAAACTTTCGTTGTGATAGTCCTGTCTTTGTAGCTTGGCATATGTCTCCTGTTTATAAGAGAAAAATTTACAAAACCTTTTTTATTTTTCAAACATTTTTCCGGTTACAACAGTTTTAAATTATTTGCTTCTGTTAATTATCCGATGGTATGCTTAAAAATTAATCCTGTACGTTAATATTCCTATAATTATTTGACTTGAGAATGTTTTCAACCCTCCCTAACCTCTGCAATTGTCATGATGGTTCTGTTCTAAAAATTACCCTGTATTCCTGTATTTCTAAAAATAACGAGCACATCTTTAAATAGTGTCATCTTCAGTAGTTCGAACCTCACTTGAAGAGCTCCGTAGGATATGCATATCTTCGCACAAAAAAAAGTTTTCGTTATAAGTATCAGTATAGACATAATGTTAATTTAGTCCGTTTACACAGCCACATAGCTTTTAGGCTTGTTTTCAGGTGTTCCATGAACAGAGTCGAGGTTAATTGTTATTTTGCTAAATGGAAAATAAAACTAAAAAGGTGAAAGATACACAAAAGAGCAGAAATCTGTAAATGAGGTCTCATTCTGAAAAAGATGCTAAATAAATTTAAAGACAGAAACTATCGTGGCACATCCTGGGACAAGAATTTGGACGAATCCATTTAAACTTTGGGGTATCTGCACACTCATATAATCATTTTTATGTTAGGTATATTCAAAGAGACTGATACTTTCTTTGATAAATAAATTCTACTTGATAGATTATATCGAGCGTGCATTCAAGTTCAACTGTATTAAACAATCACATGCGACGAGCAACGACTGTCTTTGCTGGTTTAGATTCCTTTACCATTGGAAGACGCGGGCAAATATCCGCTACACTCTAATGTTTACCTGTGGCTACCTTCGATAAAATGGCTAAAATTTCTAATACATCTGCATAAACCTGTTCAAACAATCGTTGTTGGCCCTAGCAAAAACTGACGCAACACCAATTTTCATGCTGTCTGAATAGGCCAATCAAAATGTCTCTTCCAAACACTACCACTTAACTGACCGATAGAAAGGGCACTTTCACTAATGCGAAAGTGCTTATTTCTGTATGTTGTATATGACGTATTTTTGTTTACGCATAATCATTCGAAACTAGGAAATCATATCGTAGACAGCCAAGAGTGAAAAAAGAGCATAACTGAGTTTTCCCCATGAGACCCGACGATGAGGTTCCTTGCCCCCGATAAATGTAAAAATAAAGCTTTCAGTAAGCAGTCACCTGTCTTCAGATACTACTGGTTTCCCTTTATACAGGTGACTGCTTAAGAAAGGTTTGAATGGATAGCATTGTGTTGCGTAATATGTAATGCATAATGTATATTGATGATCAACATCAATTTTAATCATAAAAAGAGTAAGGTTAAGTAAGTAGAGGTTAATTTGGTATGGCAATCCACTATGAAACAAACAGGTCAAGGCCTGCCAATATGTCGCAAGATGAATAGTCTTAGCTACATAAGGAGTTCAGAAAATAAAACAAATAAAAATGTAACTAAATAAATTAACACAATTTTAAATGCCTGTGATCTTCACATCAAGGCCAAGAGGAGAAGGAACATGTGAATTGCATTACCTTCCTAATTAATCTCAAGTATATTTAGTTTAGACATTATAAGCAAAAACATCTTGAACCAAAAGATGGCCGCAAATTTTATACGACCGTGGCTTGACAACAATAATAACTAAGTATGAGTTCAATCTATCGAGGGATTAGGAAATATAAACAAATGAAGATAAAAAAATTTAATCAAAACTAGAACAAACTTTTTATGTCACTGCCGCCTGAAAAGTGACTGCAATGTCTCACTTACCACAAACATGAGCTTTACAAATATCGAAATATTTAACCGCATTGTGAAGCTGAACCGGCAAAATCAATGAAGCCATTTCCAGAAAAACAGTTTCGTTGTTTCGATTGAACGATAAAGACTAAGATAGCAGCAAATACACAGACATGTTGGCCGTCTTTGGGAGATCTGTTTGAGTTTGATAGCCCTAACAATTCGTGCTGATCCCGGAACAAAACAGCGAAAAGAATTTCCAGGAACAAAAGATGAGAACATTTCTTCCTTGTAACAGCTGAGTGTTGAAACCACCATCTACGATATTCTTCATTGATAACAACAATTTTTACAATTAGCTGCTGTGGTGGACATATTGGATGACAGGATAGCACATTTTTCATTTAGGGCCATAGTAGACATTAGAAATCTTTTAGCGAAAACCCCAGGTCAGTATCAACATTCAGCACAACCGTTGTGACAGCCATATTGGATGTACGATTGGAAAATTTTCATGTAGGTACAACTAGGTATCATAAGAATTTTACTAGTGGAAACCCCATGTTGATATTTCCATCCATTCGGGAAGAGCAGAGATACGATATTAAAAAAGACGGCCGTCAAGGTATCCACATTGAAGGTCAGTTTGCATCATTTTCATTTAGGACCAACTAGACACAATATGTACAATGAAAACTCTATGTCAAAATTACTTTCCATTTAAGAGGAGTAACAACAACAAGATTTTTAAAATCACCGCCATGATAGCCATGTTTGACATCAGACCATCAACATTTTTAAAATCACCACCATGATAGCCATGTTTGACATCAGACCAGCAACATTTTTAAAATCACCACCATGATATCCATGTTTGACATCAGACCAGCAACAGTTTCCTGTTGTAATTTCCATGTAAATATGACTTTCTGTTCACAAGGAGTAGCGATAACAAGATTTTCTAGATGGTTGCTGTGGCGGCCATATTGAACCTCAAATTGGCACCATTTTCATTTAGGGAGAAACGAGATATCATTAAACGTCTTTTTAAAAGAACATGTTGATATTACCATCTATTCAGAAGGATAGGATATAATAACTTTTCAAAGATGACCTGTGTTGGGGCCATATTAGCATCATATCAGGATAATTTTCATTTAGGACAGAGTAGACATCAGAAGAAGTCTTTTGGAAAAAACGCTGTTTATATGACTTTCCGTTCAGGACAGCAGAGATAACAAGATTTTCAAGCTGGCCACTGTGGCAGCCGTATTGAATGTCTGAGAGGTACTGGTTTCATTTAGGACCAACTAGACCCCGAAATGAATGTGTATGTAATGTTTCATGACAATCCTCCAAGTCGCTTGGGGGAAGTAGTGATAATAAACTTGTGTTTTCGGACGGATGCACTACTACCGTCGGACGACAGGCGATGGACGACAGACCACCCCATAAATTCCTCTGGTCTATGGCCAGTAGAGATAAGAAATATGGATCATCAACACCAGGCATATTTCGCCATCTTTGCTCTTATCTACCTCCACCTCAGAGGGGTTCTGAACCAGAGAATGAAGTTCGTGACAGTTCTCGAGCAAGATTTCTGGCATTAAGGCAAGAAGAACCACAACAACAGTACTCTTCGGTCGAAAAGTATTTCATGCCTCGCCTATGTACACCCGTTGAGTAGACCGCTCGCAGATTTTGCATTTCGTTTACGACGCGAGATCGTTTATGTTTTTTAACTTTACACGTTTGGTAGTCCTTTAATATGGAAGAAAAAAGACAATTTCAAAGGCAAAACAGACGCTTAACACAAAAGATCCAGAAAAGTTTAAAATACTACATTATAAAATTTCTTAGATAACTGTTATGCCCATCAAACGAAGAAAAAGAAACACAACGTAGGGAGAAAACGCTTGACCCAGAATGCACAACATTTCTATATCTATCAATGATGATGATAATCTGTGTGTGTGTGTGTGTGTGTGTGTGACTAAACCACTTCACACTGTACAGTGGCAATTAAATATGACTCTAATCTCTTTACATTGTTGAGCAGCAGTTAAATATTGCACGAACCACTTTACATTGTGCAGTAACAATTAAATTTCTCCCTAACCACTTTACACTGAAATCAGCAATACACATAACAAAGATAAACAAATATCAACCTCTCATCAAAGCAATACTTTGCGCAGTATATATACATTTAAAAGTGTCCTTCAGATCTTGTTGATTAGTAGCTCTTAATCTTAATCAGACTGATCGATCGATTCCCTGCTTGTTAAACGTGCATGTATCTGGATATTAAACAATCACACACCGGACTTGAATGTATATATGAAAGCTATTTAAAAGCTGTCGGACAACACCTAAGTATGAGAAACATCTGATGAATCAAAGAAGCAAACAAAACTGTCCATTCAGTTATAATGATAGAACATTAGTAGACTGTAATAAAAGGTTTACGACCAGACTTCTTACATGTGCTATACCATAAGATTACACAAATGACATATACAAGCACCGCGGAAAGTTTACTACCTTGGGCTAGTGAACTTATTTTGAGCCATTTAGTAGGTCAAGTACAAGACGGTCTTTATACATTTCCTTTTTTTTTCTTTCTTTTTTTTCTTTTTTCTTTTGTCACAATAGGGATTTTCCTCAGCAAGATAATATTATAAAAGAAAATATACGGTATTAAAGAAGATTAAATAAATGCATTTCAATGCCTGATTTGTATCTATCCCTCATCCAGAACAGTTGATGTCTTTTTTATCTCCGATTATTCACTCTCAGTCAGTATGTAAAGGCCCACATCAATTGTCCACATTCTATTTTAAATGTGTTCATTTGTGTAGTAGACAGACCCCTATTGTTTGGTCACATAATCAGAAACATGGACGATAGGACAAGGCTGTTGTAAACGTTGGGAGCAGCAGTTCGTCGTAGATTTCTTTCGTTTAGCAGCAGTAGAGCTGAACAGACCACTTGGCTGAAACCTTATTTATAAAAAATAAAGGCTCCTACAGAGGCTGAAAAAAGGTCAATAACATACACCGAACCTCCTAACTTTTATTATTACCAATAGTTTGAAAAACGGATAATAAATCGTTTGGGTTAGCTCATTTCCGTTACTTTTTGTTGACGTATTTTTTTTTTAGATTTTTATGCGATTTCGTTTACTCGCGGGTTACTCAATTTTTTGTCGTTCAGCTCTACTGCTGCTATGAATTAAACAGCCATTATAGATATTATCAATAATGAGTATTGGAGAACCACACCCAGCTAAATTATCTCGAGAGCGACTAGAGGCAATTAAAAAATATCTACCTGTTCGTGATTCTGTTAAGCAACAACTACAATCGCGTCAGGAGTCTCAGGTGGAATTTACAGAAGGTACAGAAAAATTATTTAAACCGATTGTCGAACCAACGAAGAAAATTGTTGCAGCAACTGAGGCAACACAACGAGCTCTTGCAACATTGCCTGCTGATATTGCTGGTCGTATTCAAGTTGCTCAACCACCACCACAAGCACCACAAGCAGCTCAACCACAACCACGACCACCAAGAACCAGAATTAAGATAATAGATAAATTTACGCCTGAAGGTATTGCTGCTATCAGGGATCCAAACCAATTATTTGATATTGCCGCGTTTGGATATTATGAAAGAAAAAAATATGTAAAACCAGAATATATTAAATCATTAAGCTCCGCCAGTTGGGTCAAAGACGTATATTGCGTTGCTACTGGTATTCCAGAAGTCAGATCTGAGGAAGATGTTGAAAAATTTAATGAATTTGATGATATTGTATATAAACATATAAAAGATACTAAACAAAGCAAACTATTATCACAACCACTACAATTTGAACTATCACCACCATCATCACCTAAACTTAAATTACCATCACCGCAACAACCACTACCACAACCACAACAACCACTGCAACAACAAGAGCTACAACAACAACAAGAGCCACAACAACAACAACAAAAACGAGAAAAAAAACGAAAAAAAAGAACGATCAAAGAATCATTTCGTTATTTTCTAAGATCACCAAAAGTATCACCGGAACAAGTTGAAGAGGGAGAAGAAAAAGAATTTCAAGACGATCCTGGCGCAACTGGAAGTGGTCTAGGAAGTGGTCTTATTACTTTCCCCAATAACGTCCTTGCTGATGTTAATCGATTAGAAATTCTCATTGGAGGAAAACGAGCTGGTAATAATTCCACAGAAATCATTAATGAAGTAGTTGATATTTGTAAACGATTATTTACAGGCGGTATCATGAATATTAATGTATATCGGTCCCTCATTAATTAAATCGCCGATGAGTATCATAGTGATTAAGTATGTAATTAGTGATGAAGTCACTTAATAATAAAATGATCATACACAATACTCGTGGACCTACCATGGTCAGGGTAATAAACTCTCGATTACCAGTATACAAAACAACCTATGGAGATGGATTAGGTGATGTTATTCAGGGTCTGTTTAGAAGGATAGCCCCAAAAGCAATACCGATTGCAAAGCAACTAGGAATGAAAGCTATTGATGTTGTTCGTGAAAAGGGTATAGGCGCTGTTGGTAATCTTGCTAGCAGGGCATTCTCAGCAATTAAAGATAGACTATCACGATTAATACACAGACCACAAGCGGCCCGACCTCAACCTGTGAAATTACCTAGCACTGAAGTGATGCCCGCAAGTGTAAGTAAAATAATAAATCAAGCAGCTAATCAAAAACTAGCGGAGTTAGCTGATATCCCGATGTCGGAAAAGGAAAAAAATATAACCGCTAGTCTGATAGCAGGAAGCGGTCTTCGAGTTAGACGAATACGATAATAATAAAGATGTTTAAGCGCATATCTGACCCCGCGTTTGACATGGATGCACCAGTTGTCAAAGATGAGTCTGTGCGCGATTATCAGTATTATTCTTACGACGCACGAATTCCAGATCAGCGTGGACGAATTGAACTACAGGTTCAAGATACAAGTAGATATTTCTTACCCGCTGAGGCATTTATTGAAGTAGAAGGTGAAATTTTAAATAACGTTGCTCCTGCAGCACCAGTAGCATATGCCGCTGGTATTATGGTTGGTTTTGTTAATAATGGTATTATGGCGTTATTTGATAGCGCTACGTACATGATTGACGGAAAAAATATTGAATCAATCCAGAAAGAAGTCGACGTTGCCACGACAATACTAGGCCTTGCAAGATACAGCGACGATTACTCAAGATCAGCTGGTCCATCAATGATGTTTGTCAAGGATACTTCTAACCACTCTGATAACAATCAATATGATATAAGACGACCACAGAATAATGCTGGAAACGCCAATGCTGATGTAGAAAATATGATTATTAATGTTAATCCAAATTTTAACTTAGGATTTGCAGTACGTAAATCGATGTTAAAAGGTGATAGGAGAGCATTTTCATGTGCGATTCCACTGTCACATATCTTTGGATTCTGTAGAAATGTCAGAAACGTTATTTTCGGAGCCAAACATACAGTTGTACTTGTACGAAAAGGCGATGATAATGATGCAATATGGAAACCCATTGGTGATCCTGGTAAAGTAGTACTAACAAAACTTTCCTTGTGGATGCCAGTGATGACTCCGTCAATATCTGAAGAAGACCGGTTGTTATCTTTTATGAGTCAAGGCGGTAAATCAACATTGTCATGGTTGACTATGACCACAGATGCTATCCAGAGTAATATTAATGGTTTATTTACGTGGCAAATAGCTTCTCAGCAGGGTGTTTCTGCACCGTGACATATATTTATTGCGTTTCAAGATGTTGCACGAATAAACAATCAAGATGAAAGTATAATGATATTTGACAAACTCGGTGTTTCTGAGGTTTCATTAAGGATTAATGGACATCAAGAACCATCCGAGGATATATTACTGAATTTTGAAGATAATCATGTAGCACGTGCATATCATCGTCTTATGTCGTTCATGGGTCGTGATCAAAACATTGATACTGGTTTACAAATATCGCAGCTAGATTTTACATCACTGTATCCGATTTATTACTTTTCACTAGAACATTTAGATTTAACCAGACAATCTGTTGTAGATATTCATTTTCGAGCTCGTGTGACTCGAGGAGCTATCCCTAATTACAGAGCAATAGCCGTTATACTCAGCGATAAATCGATGTTACTCGAAGGTGTTGGTGGACGAATGAGAGTTATTGATGCTCCAGTAGAAAACATGTAATTAGATCGTTCATAATATTAATAATGTCATATCATCACGTTAGTGTGAGTCTGACTCCTGGTCAGATTAAAAAGCTACAATCAGCATAAAAAAATAATTGTGGAATAAAAATATCGCTAAAGCGACAACAGATGACCGGTGCAAATAAACTATCGTTGACCGAGCGTCAGTTCAGAAACTTCAATGACGCTAAAAAATCAAATAAAGTCGTCAAACTTAATCTTTCTGCGGGCGCCATCAAAGATATTGTTAAAACGGGTGGTATATTTCCGCTTCTTGCAGCAATACCAGCATTAATAGCAGCTGCAGCACCAGCTGTTGCAAAGGCAGCTGCGTTAGGTGCTGTTGGAACAGCTGCTGGAATGGCGTTAAAGAAAGCAACCGGACAAGGAATCAAAAAAAAGGGAAGAGGTTTAAGATTACCAGGGACTCCACATTCATGGTACGGAAAGGGTCTAAGATTACCAGGGGCAGTTTACTAATAACACCCATGTCCAATTTTGATTTACTTAATGCTGCTAAGCAATTAAAAATAAAAAATTTCAGAGGTGTTTTTATGAGCGATCAATCACCTACCGTTGCAATGCAACATGAAACCGGTATTATTAATCTCGATAAAAACTCTGGTCCAGGCACGCACTGGGTCGCATATGCAATTGATCCACGTGGAATTATTTATTTCGATTCGTATGGATTAGCACCACCAAAAGAATTTTTAAGGTACGTTACCGGCGATATTCCAATCTGGTATTCAACGCTACCAACACAAAAAATAACTGATCCTCCAATATGCGGTCGTGAAACCCTCGCTGTGCTTGATGCTATATCAAAATCAACAGCACCGCCTCATAAAGTCGTACACGCTTTCACTACACTACGTCATAACACTTAAACTGATATCAGTAAATATAATGATAGATATTTATGGACGATCCTCAGGTAAAACTCAGAAGTTCGATTTATCTAAATATGCAACCATTGATCAGCTCAGAAATGAAATCGATGATTTATTAAATATAACAAGTGTGGATCAAAATGAAGTTCTCGTTTTTCAGGATAAACAAGGACGATTAAAAACGAGTAATATACAACTACTAGATGTACTTATACGAATTCCCAACGCGGTTGTTAATAATGTCGTTACTTTCACTGATCAGGGTAAAATACAGGATTCCGGTAAGTCAGTTAACGATTATGTTAAGAAAACTGGTGATGTATTTACCGGTGACATTATTATGTCAAGAAGAAAAATTACGTATCTTGGAGATCCAACCTCGGATAATGATGCTGCAACAAAAAAATACGTCGATGATCAAGAATCCAAATACGTGTCAGTGCGTGGTGGTATAATGCGTGCATTTCTCGACATGAATAATAATGGTATTAATAATCTCAGAACACCAGAAACAGATTTCGACGCCGCAACTAAAAAATACGTCGATGATAAGGAAATTCCAATAACGACTTCGTTAATGACAATTAATGATGGAATTGCTGCATTTAGAGCTGAATATATTAGTCATGTACAAACATTTCTAAATTTTCGTAGAAATGTAAACAGAAATATTAACGAATTTTTTGGAACTCCACCAACTGTTATTATTAATCTCGCTGACATTAACGCAAGACTCAACGATATCATTAGTGGTATTCCTAACATTATTCAAAAACTAATCTCGTTAAAATTCCTCACAAGCAGATCATTAATATCGTGTACACAGTCGCATCAGGAAAAGCAACATGGTCGCAGGAAAATAACACTTTTAAACACACTGCAGAGGTTACTGGTGTATACAGATTATCTATATTTTGTGCTGAAAAATTTACTATATTTACCACATTTCCATGGCGTCCCGATAGTTTTTCTGGAATTGTGTCTATAGTGTTAAATAAAGATGTCGAGGAAACGTTTATGCTGATAGCGAATGATAAAAAGTTAACCGCAGCGACTTATTGGTGGTGTATTGAGTTTGTAGCTGAAACTCCCGAATTAGTTACTTAAATAAGTACAATGAATCAAGAATCATTTATCGACGTTCAACGTCACAGATACGCTCAAGCATGTGAGTGTCAAACTATACTAAAAAATATCATCGACGATTACACGATAAAGGTAAAAAAATATCGTCGTCGTATGGTCGATATTGATATAATGGTATACTCGGTTTCTGCTGTTATTGCTGGAACTGGATTATTATTATCAACAATAACGATGACAGCGCCTGCAGTTGTAACGATTATAGTTTCAACGGCAACAACATGCATAGGTATTTTCAGTATTATCTCTAAAAAAATATCTACGTGTACGAATGATAAACTAAACGAGTACGTGATGAAATTGCACACAGCAACAACCGCATACACTAAATTATGCTCGTATATTTCAGCGTATCTCAGTGATGGTAAAATATCCGATGAGGAGTTCGTGACGATAATGAAAACTTACGATGACGCGTTCACAATCGCTAGTGATAATAACGGAAAGATGGAGAATTAAATAATAACGATAATAATAATGTCAGAGTCGCAATTACTTCAGCAGATCGTAGCTAATACAACGCCGTCAAAAACTACTATGATATCATTAAGTTCAACCAATCCTGAATTTAGTGTTAACTTTCCGACTGCAATTCCAGCAAAGGAAATAGCATTAGCGCAATTACGAGTTTATTATAGTTGGCCTAATATTAGGTCAAAACCGTTTGGTGGACAACAACCAAATAATTCACTGGTATTTGCGAATAAAAATAAACCAGATGGAACACCTGATTGGCAGGTTGTTGGAATTTCAACGGGCAGTTATCAAATAGAACAGATTAATGATGAATTCCAACGCAGAATTAAATCTATCACAGGAAAAGAATCTAAAATAGCGATTACTGTTCATGAACCAACATTATCAGCGGCGATTGAAATAAATTCTCCTGACTACCTCGTAGATATTTATCAGAGTTCGATTAGATCAGTGTTAGGATGGCCTGAAGTTGCACCTGTTTATAATGGAGTTTCAGAACCAACTAAAATGAGTTTAAAACGAGTGAAGAAAAATTCATTAAAGATCCAGAATATCGAAAAAAATATCCATGGAATCGTATATCATTTAGATTTGATCCAAACGACGATACATATTACTTTACCGATTTTGACGGTAAAATAATTCCCAATACAAGTAGATCAGCATTCAACTTTGCACCAGAAGGGGGGGAGGCGTCGAGAGATTGTTGATGAAAATTTTTTTAAAGAATTTTTAGATGATCTTAAACCTGAATACGATAAAACGTTTAATGATTTAAGAAATTTACTTATTTCATTATCTCAACATTATGATCATAATGTCAAGCAGCAAATAATCGAGTTAATAAAACACTTGAATGGTATCTTATTCGATTTATACATCGCCAATCGAAGTATTATAAACACTGCGACTGATTTTAGTAGAATTGATTACACAACTCCAGAATTGAGGCAAATATTTCTTGATCATTATAAAATAACAGACAAAGATTTACGAACACTCATTATGCCAGATTTAAATAACGCTGAAATGAAGAAATCATTAAATGATCTTATTGAAGAATATTATCCGGGAGTAATTGAATCGTGGAGAAAAATAGCCCCACCACCGGTTATACTAAAACACAATAACAATCCCTTTGGTGCCGGACGTCATATATCGCCAGGCATTGTAAACATAACAACAACAATTGCAGTCAATCTGGTATGTGATGTTATTGAAGGTAGCTATCAGGTAGATCTTTCTAAATCTAGCCAAGCTCAGCAAGGGTATATATTATTCAGTTTTAGTCCGTTGGTCCCTCCCGGTTCGTTAATTGTATCAGAACCAATTAATCCCGTGTACCTGCGAGTTCATAATCCGTTATTATCAAGAATACACTTTAAACTCACAGACCAAAATAATAGAATTCTGGACACGAGAAATGAAGTCCTAAATATAAACCTGTATGTGAAATCATAATACGTTATTATAACAAAAAAAAAATATCCGGATGTCTATAATATTATATTCTTTTGTTTACATAAAATCCGTGCACAATGAAATCTATTATCTAAAGGCTGTGGCTGCATATTGATTATTCCATAACAGCTGTGCGTAAAGTTATTTTAAGAACCGTTATATAACTAAATCAATATCCGCTGTTACGGCTTTACGCATAGACTCAGTGTTATACAGAATTATATATTTTTTGGAAACTAGAAATATAAAATCTCATTTTAGACAGAAAAATGTGGTTTTTGTTAAGAATATTGTAGTTTTTAGGAATGTAACGATATGACTGACAAATTGTTAAGTTAAGGTTATTGGTAAACACATACTAACTTTTTCAATATGTATTTATAACAAGGTCCGATAGCTCAGTTGATAGCGTGTAGAAACTCTCATCCGGAGGGTCATGGTTCGAAACCCAAGAAGGACAAATTGTCTGCGGGGGGCGATTTTAGGCCAAGATTAATAATTTATTGGGGGCTCCAGCCACCCCCGTCTTCAGAGTACACCAATCCACTACGTCAACACGTGGTGGATTCACTTTTGTGAATCACCCATTGGTTGATCGTTATGGGTTGGTGTGCTGGCGTGAAGACGGCATTTCATCATATCATCTCATCATCATATCATCTCATCAAAATATACAGCGGGGGTGATATGAGGTCGTGACCTTGTGACTTCACTAAAGGGGTACCCCACACAGGGGCCATTCCAAAAGACACAATCGCAAACTAAAAATAAACCTAATGAGATTCCAGGTCACAAAGACCAATCAGCCTTTGAGTTCTTAGAGTTTCGGTTACGGATATTTAGGAATTCTTGTAAGGCAATAAACAGAATCTGATTGGTCACTAAAATAAGACCTACACGTGTATAAACAACCCTCTGAGTTCTTAGAGTTTCGGTTACGGATATTTAGGAATTCTTTCGGGGGTAAACTAATAACACGTATAGACAACCCCTCTGAACCTCTAAAGTTTCGGTTTCGGATATTTAGGGGTCTCTTGGGGGGTAAATGTCTAAACAAAGATTCGGAACCTCATTAGGTTTATCTGATACAACTATGGAATGGTAGACCGAATGTCACCCCGCGCTGTATATTTTTGTTTATTTTTATATTAAATATATAAATATATATAATGAACCAAGAAAACATTAATGATATTATTTCTGCGATTAAAAAACTAAAACATAACGGAATAAAAATATCTGATAATCTCGACCCTCAGAAAATTATGTGCGATTTTGAATTACTGCAACAAAGAAAATTTGATAATAAATATACACTACCTTCAAACTACAGATTTATAAAATTAATTTATCAAGCTATGCTTGAATCACTAGCTATAGTAAACGACAATCAAGTAAAGCTATTTGCACCTCTTGCACGTTCGATCGAAAATATTAAATCCGAACTGTCTCACGAGTACGAAAGAAAAAGATCGTGGATAATCGTGTAATGCAATTAAGAAAGATTATGCTATCTGATTCTGTCAAAAATGATAATGACGCTGAGAGCAGCGACGATGAAGGTGGACCCTTGACAGAGTCAGTGACTGTAATTATGGCTAAACAAAATCCTTGGGAAAATTAACGTTTCAGTAGGTATCTCTCATAGATATGCTTCTGTGGATACCTCATATTGTATCCCAACCATGTTTCAGTAGGTATCAAGTAATCATTTGTTAACATTAAAAATACGGTAGACTAAACGTATTGAAAATTTATTTTTTGTGTAAATCTTTTGGAAAAAGTAGATCTTGTAACCCCGTCTGCCACGTGTTGTACCGATTGTGGTACTATGTCAAAATATTTGGCAGCAGAATTAATTGACTTGAACACAATTTCTTCACCATCTACATTTACAGATTTAATAGGTTTTACAGTATGTCCTGCGCGACCTGTTTTCCCAAACTTACAGTTTTCACTTTGCGTGATAATACGTAGATTTCCAAGTGAGTTATCAAGTTTATTACCGTTGATGTGATCTACCACATACCCATCCTTGATTATTCCAAAAAAACACTCGTAGGTAAATCTATGTGAGTAATAATGTTTATTTCCTTTGGTATTAAACGCAAGATAACCAGTATTGGTAACACTACCTACTGGTTTTTTCAATCTGCAGTTTCTAATCACGCCATCACGAGATGCTTCATAATTGGTAAGGATTGGATGTGAGACAAATTCGTTTTGTGCCATTTATATATAATACTATTTGTTTAAATCATTATTTTTTTTGAAAATCTAGCCAAATAATCTTCTTCGGTTTTTATAGGAGAGTCAGCGTTATATTTTTTATCATAATATCGTTTCAACTCTCTGTACTTTTTACCACCGCATTGCGCGCACAATTGAGTTTTTCCTCGCACTCCAGCACTACACACAATACACGGTTTTGTTCCTAGATTTCCATTTCTGACACATTGCATATGATAACTACAGTATTCAGTCACGCATGTTCTGTTACACGGAGACGTATAACCGATTTTTAACCAGTGGCATTGATTTGGTTGAATCATATACAAAAGATTAATGTTCAATTAAATATATTCTTGCCCTAATTATAATATGGAGGAATTATCCGTTATTGAACCTTCCCCTGCTAGATTTGACCTTGACAGACTATCAGAATATAAATTTAGTACTTCGATGCAGGATCTGGCATTAACGGATGAGGATGTAACCGAACGTATTCGTGAAGCAAAAAAAGAATTTCGTGACGATGGTGCTGCTCATGTGTGGTCAACATTCAGAGTTGGAAATGTTACTAATATGATGAACGACAAACGAGGAAAAGTAATTATTAATCATCTTGATAATCAAAAATATTTTATTTTAATAAAATTTATTGTAAATACAGAAGAAGATATTTGGATTATTCGTGACAAGCGTGATCCAGTCCGTGTGCAGTCAGGGGGTAATATTGTTCTTTTGAGTAATAAATCTAAGCCCGGAATACTAACCGGTGTTGACAAACCTTACTATATACAAAGTTATCCAGCAACTGCAGTTGTATATGGAATATTTCCGCTGAATGATAAACCTAATGTTGCGGATCTCAAACCGATGAAAATATCAAGAATAAACTGCGTAGCTGAACGAATTACAGAACACTTTACAAACGCGATACGTGGTAATGGTTTAACTGATTTAAGACGTAAAAAAATAAACACATGGGCAGAGTCGGTTAAAGATACCGGAGCGTCTATCAAAGATGTCGCTGAGCTAGAAAAGAAATTAAAATTCCCAATAATAGTAAAAACGCTGACAGGAGAGATTTTATATAAATTGAAATATAAATCAAGAGGAGCTCCGATAGATATTATTGATCATAATTCACACGCATGGACCTCAGCAGTAACAATATTTCCACGAGATAGAACGGTTAAATTTTATAACGGTGACCTCTTTGATTTTATTAAAAATATCAGCAAAAGCGACCCTGTATCCGTTTGGTTGTTTCAGAGTTCGGATAATGATCATTACGATCAGTTTGTACGGCCTAATGGTGATATTTACCGTACAGAATCTCTTAATGTAGAAATGGAACATCTTGCGCAGCGCCTTTGGCGTGAATATACTTCAGACGATGTCAAAATTAGACAATTATTAAATAATTGTTTTACAATTCCATCTGTAGCGGCTCACTTCGCTCAGGAGAAAAATTTATGGAAACCAACACGATCGGAATTCCTTGAAGATGTCAAGAAAAGCTGTGTAGAATATGGTCACGGTGGATTATGGAACACCAAATACAACCATAGTGATGTTATCTCGGTTGATATGGTAGCGTGTTATCCTGGGCGTTTTCTTGGATATGGAGTATGTTCTAAATACTTTAAGAGATTCGGACATCCTACACATGACATGACCAGGGTTGCGATAAACGGACATTTACCAGATTTTGACTTAACCGGATTTGCTCATGTAGAATTATTCGAATTTGCAGAAAATCTCCATCCGATTACTTATACTTGGTTTGGAAGACATTTTTCAGAAAAATATTGGGTTCCAATAGTACTATTGCGATATATGCTTGATGCTGGATTTTTAATATCGTTGAGAGTAACTGAAGCGATTATATCGTATAATTCACAGAAGCAAGTTTGGTTACCAGAACCGGACAGATTTAATATCGATGATACCAGGAAGGAATTCCCTGATATTGATGAAGATTATATTATTAAATAAATAAATGCAGGAACGAGCATGATGAAAAATTTGCAAAGGATCTCCGTAGAAAAATAATCGGTAAATTTACTCAAGGAGGATCACATGATCATAAACGGCATTGTACAAGATTGATTATGGATGATGCTGAACTAGATTTTATAATCGCTGATACAACGGAAAAAAATACGTTTATAAACAGATGTAATGCTTATTTATCAGACGGAACGAAACTAGGTACCATTGTGAGCTCTCTTGATGGCGAGTCACCGCAGTTTACTCATTTAAGATCTTCGATGTTGGCATATGTTTATATAAATCTATTATCGATGATAAATAAATTTCCCCGTTACGCCGTCAGAGTCGCTACGGATTCATTTTATGTACATAAAAAATATAAAGATTTATTAAAACTCGGTAATGGTGAATGGGGAACATGGAGGATAAAACAAGAAAATATACTTAGGTATTCTGAATCTGCAGATGTTGAAATTGCGGAGACATATTACAAAAATAATAATCAAATATTAATGTCATCTACACCATCTGTGTATGATCCTGTATCTAGACATAAAACCGTTTATCTTAATGGGTGTGGTGGTTCAGGTAAAACAACACGTGTAATTAATTTATTTATAAATAATACATCAGATATAATTGTTTTAACACCTACACATAAACTCGCCAGAGAAATAAAGCAACGAGGAGTAAAATCGTGTACTTATCACAGTTTCTTTAGATGGTGTGGAGACACATGGACTCCTGAACAAATGGGTGAGAAATATATACCTAAATATATTATATGGGACGAGATATGCACGGTGTCGTTAGAAACACTAAAAATATTTCTTGATTGGTTGTTACTAAAGAATACTGCTGTGATTATGTGCAGCGATAATGGTCAACCACCACCCTTTCTTGGAGAGTCTCCACATGAATGGCTGAAGAATAACGTAGATTATTATGAAGAAATAAATGATGACCATAGAGCTATCGATGAACCGCTAAAAGAGTTTAAAAGATTAATCAGACTTCAGCCAGACAGAGTACAATGTGAGATAATGCGAGGAGTAATTCCAGAGACTTCTATAAATGAATTTTGGACTTTATGGAATCCCGCTGATTTAATAGTCGCGAGTAGAAGGATAGTTCGTGATGAACTACAGGATAAATTATTTACGTTACATAAAGAAAAGTTTTCAGATCTACCTGTACCATTATGTTATCGCCCCCCAGATACTCGACGACAGAATATTGATGTTGAAATTCCTGGTGGTGGAATACAGAATCTTGTCTTGAATGATATTATTTTAGTCGATATTAATGTCGTTAAGAATGCGCTGAGTATGAATAAATCGCCATGGACGTTAGGATACGCTATAACTATTCACTCATCACAAGGGTTAACTATAACTGATACTAAAATCTGGATTGTAGATGATCGGATCGAGTGGTCAAATTTAGTATATCTCGCCGTATCTCGAGTCAGGAGAATATCTCAACTACATAGGGTTATTGTAGATTACGTAATAACTGAAGAAATCACTAACAATGTCGATATCAATAAAAAATTAGTCAGCTATAAAAAGTGTGACAAAAAAAAATAAACGTGATTTTGATCTTGATACTGAATTTATTATAAAACTAAAACAACTACAAAATAATCATTGCGCAAGTTGCAACTGTAATATGTCATGGCAGTATTCGAATAATAATCCAAGACAATTTACCGTAGACAGAATTAATAGTGATCTTGGTCATACACGTGAAAATGTGATGCTGACTTGTCTTGAGTGTAATCGACGTCGAGGCTCTGGACGTTTACAAAATTGAACGTGGTGGTAATTGCGTATTCTCAGGAATTACTTGTAATTGTTCACGTACAAATCCACGTTGAGGGGCTGTAGAATCTAGTCTGTATATTGGAGGTCTACCAGTGGATCTAACTACACTAGAAATTGTATGTGTAGTCACGCTCCATATAGGATCGGTTGCTCTTTTTTTACCACCTTCAAGTTCGCCAGGTTCATATAAATATCTAACTGTAACATTACCTATTACTGGTTGAGAGAAAGATTCATGTCGTTGTATTGGTATATATATTTTTTTGATCGCATTAGAAGGTTTCATGGAAGTTGCACGAGTAATTTCATTATTCAACGCAGCTATCACACTCGGTAATCTTACAACCCATTCACGAGATCTATCCTTAACGTCAGTAGATATTTCCTTTGCGTATTGGTATCCGAATAACCGCTCAGCAAGTGTTCTATTAAATCGTTCAACGATTGCCTGATCACGATGAATTTCAGTATGTCCTCGTCTGATTTTAACGTTATTTTTCTTCATCAACGATGATACTGCTCCAAGAAATTCTTTACCAGGATCAACTTGTAATAACCGTGGCCATCGTAGACTACCACGTTGATAAATGCGTTCAAACGCAGATGCAACTTCAGATGCTGTCTTTGTTGATAATGGCTCCGCTTCTTTGTATCTACTCGCAACATCAACGACAGTTAACGCGTATCTATACGTGTATTGACGTCTACGTGTTTTAATGGTATCGTGTGGTAAAACAAAATATCTGCTTGATGAACTTCATTAGGAACGCTAACATCGAAATGCGCGTACTGAATTCTTTTAGGTGGACTCAGGAAGATTTGCCATATTGCCTGTCGTGCTAACCATGATGCAGCAACATCACGTGAAACTTTTGCTGCTTCGGCAAGTTTACTAATCGCTGCTTTACCTCTCCAGAATCCTCTCAGGGAATAATAAACAGATTCCATTATGATAGTTATATAATTAATTACCAGCCCCTAGCACTAGTTTACCTTTCATAGCAGTTTTACTAGAAAGCTAGCGAGAGATTCTCTGAGAGATTTATTAGGTATAGAATTTAATGCGTGAATCAATTTCACATCTGCGAGATGTCGTTGTTGCAAATCTTTACTTTTATACGCGACATCATGAACGTGACACGCTTGATCAATCTTATTTACTGGATACTCTCCTGGTTTTGGTTGGTCTTGGGTATCGAGTCGAATATCGAGACGAGTTCCAGGACCACAATAATTATATCCGGGTAAATGTTTCTCACCGGGATATTTAGCCCATGGAGTTCCTGGTAATTTTCCTAACGAAGCAGCGATATCACCCCCACCTGTCTTTGTTGGAATAAACTTATATTTCTTGGTGCCACATTTCACACACTTGCCTGTAAGTGCACGTCTTTTATTTCTTGTTGTTATTGTTGTTAATTCAGTAGTATCGGTAGGTGCTCTGCATCGAACACAATATAGAATCATATTATTTATTATATGGCTATAATTGACTTTTCTGCGACACGAAAATAAGAACCAGTAAAACACCATCCAGCGCTTCCGAATTCTATCAGAATGATTATAATAGGTCCGTCCGGAAGTGGAAAAACGCAATTATTACTTAATCTAATAATGCGATGGCTCAAGTGGGATAAATTATATTTAGTAGCGCCATCTGTAGATGATCAGCGATGTTACGAAGTACTTAAAGATTTTAATGAAAACGCAAAATCGTTACATGAAGATAATGTCATAGATTTTATTACTGATATTGATGAAGCGCCATCCGTAGATGATCTGGATGGATTCATTAATAATTTAGTAGTGTACGATGATGTTATGCTGGACAAACAATCAAATCCAGCTAGAATATTTTCACGAGGTAGACATAAAAACACAGACGTGATTTATGTTACCCAGAGATATACACAAATTCCAAAAGTAATCAGAGATAATTGTAACGTTTTAGTTGTGTTCAACGGAGTAGATAATCATACGCTGCAGAATATTTATTATACTTGGTGTTCAGGCGACATGGACATGAATAAATTTTAAAATTTCTTTTCAAAAGCACAAGCTGCTCCA
>JAECUM010023732.1:0-61650 GCA_016617855.1 Megalonaias nervosa | reverse complement strand
GCTTCAGTTATAAATATACGTTTTAGAAATAATTACTTAGTTACCTATCCCTGACTCTGTCAACGGCGATAAGTATATACACCAGAGTCTGTGATTAGTATATACTACCAGATTTCTGAATCAAATCAATCGCGAAAATCTGCAATTTTACACATTTCTGCCCCGTGATATAATCACGGACTAAGTCAAGGAGAATATATATATATATATATATATATATATATATATATATATATATATATATATATATATATATGTGTGTGTGTGTGTATGTATGTATGTATGTATATTCCAAGCTAACAGAACTGTGTTAGTAAATGCGTTGGATCGATATTATTTTGGTTCTATCCGCATGCAGTCTAGACAAAAAAAAAAAATCGATAATGACGATCGCACACACGGCTTATGTGAAATCTGAGAAATCTACTATGGCGCCGTTCGCCGTAATTTTACCACCGTGATTTTATCACGGAATTCAGTATCACCTTGACAACGTCAAGGATAAAATCACGGAATTCAGACTTTTGTGTTTGATCATATGAAATAAGTAGATTCCTCAGACTTCAGTGTTTGAGGGATTGGACATATATTACAACTGTGTGGTTGATGTACGCAATACAAGGGAGACAACTGCGTACTTACTTTATCATGCATGACAATGTCACGGGTACGGAGTTATCTCCCTTTGTCAACTACAATACGTCAGAAGTTGCAGCGTACTGTTACGTGTAGCTCGTGCAAATGTGATAGAAGAAAAGAGTGAAGTCAACAAGCTTTGTATATTTTAACAAAATAATTTATTTCCCTAGAAAACAATGTAAAAATTGGTAAATAGGACTTACGGTTTGTGGGTATAATCCAAAATTTGATCCTAAGAATGAAAAACACAAGTCCTATCACTAAATAGTTCTATTACAATCCAGGTTCGAATCTTCACGACGTACAAATATGGAAGGCGATGACGTCAGATGTGGTCCATGTACGAATATCAACAATTCCTCAATTGAATCAGTTTTTGTTTCCGAATAATTCCAGAATAAATTTCCATGAATATCTTTCAGAATTGTTTATAAGAAAGTCAACTTGTTGAGTTTCCAGGAGAATAAATTATTAAATTCAAAACTCAGATGAAAAACCAACAATCTGGCAACAAATAAAAATAACACCTTGTTCCTTCAAGATGTTAAAACGACTCTGCCAGAAGAATATTAAGAATGCGTATTTAAACCCCCTAAACATCATTTCAAGTCTCGCGAGATGGGTCATGTGGTCTCTTGCTACAAGAGATCTATCACGTACGCCAGTGTAGCCCCACTTAAGAACCAATAATAAGAAACGTTGTTTACACATAGCGATCACGCAATCAAAGTATGGACCTGATACTGACCAATCATTTTAACTGCCTGTTTACGTTCTTGCCAACCCAAGACGAACTAGGTTAACTAAAAATAATTCTCATATAACACGTTTTACGTCTTAAATAAACAACATTTACTAAAAGAAAATATCGAAGTACTGAAAAAGAATTTCGAATCCTTTCAATAATCATTACAATAAAATGTAATGAAACAAAAATAAAATAAAAAGAATTTCAAAACTAACACACAATTTAATCACATATACGTAACAGTACTTAAAAATTATCCGTTGATCATATTTATTTGAAGATGTTGATTTGGTTATATTATCTGCCACAAATTGTACTGAACTCGAGGTGATACCAAAATATTTACCAGCTGCGTTTATAGAATTAAAAATTCTCTCTTCACCAGTCTCTACATTTGTAAATTTAATAGTTCTCTTTCCGAACATTTTACATCTGCCAGTATTTGACATGCATTATTCTGACTCTGCATAACAATTTGTAATTTTCCTAAAGAATTATTGATTTTATTGCCGCCAATATGACTGATAACAAGTCCATCTTCGATGATTCCATAATAACATTCGAATATGTACCTATGAGATAAATATCTTTTTTTCCAGCATTAAATCTGAAATAACCAGTATTATCAACATTTCCGACTGTTTTTTTTTATCTGCAGTTTCCGATGACACCATCACGAGACGCTTCATAATTTTTAATTATTGGATGTTTCACAAATTCATTTTGCTTCATTTATATACTAATAATATTTGTCGAAATCATTATTTTGAAAATTTAGCGAGATAGTCTTCAGCGGTTTTTATGATTTTTATGGGAGATTCACCTGACGAATTTTTATCATAATATCGTTTCACCTCTCTGTAATCTTTTGCCACCACACTGTACACACAACTGGGTTTTCCTCGTACACCAACACCACATCGTAAACTCGGTTTCAGTCCTAGACTCTCTCTGCGAAAGCTTTGCATGTGGATACCACAGAATCCATTTACGCATGATTTATTACAAGAAAGATAAAATCCTATCATTAACCACTTGCATTTGTTCTTTGCTTGCGTCATTATATATATAATTAAAATCTAATTAAACATATATTTTCCTTAATTATAGCATGGAGCAATTTGAGAGATTATCCGTAATTGAACCTTCTAGTGCAAGATTCGATCTTGACAAACTACCAAAATCTAAATTTAGTTTTTCGATGCAAGATCTGGCTTTAACGAATAGGAATATAACTGATTGTATCCGTGAAGCCAAGAAAGAATTTCGCAACGATGGTGCGGCTCATACTTGGTCAACATTCAGAATTATTGCCGACACCAGCGGTGTTGTCGATATCAGAATGAATGACGAACGAGGAACAAATATTATCAACTATCTCGACAATCAGCTATATATTATTCTGGTAAAATTTATTGTGCAGACAGATGACATTTGGATTATCCGTGATAAACGTGACCCTGTACGACTTCATACTGGAAATAAGACTGTTATGTTAAATAAAACATCCAAACCAGGAACACTAACTGGTATTGATAAACCGTATTATGAATGAGTGTATCCTGTAACTGCAGTTGTTTATGCGATATATCCGCTAAATGATAAACCTAGTGTTAATAATCTCAAACCAGTGAAATTGTCCTTGACAGGGTCAAGGCTAAATTGTGTAGCTGAGCGAGTTATAGAAATTTCTCAAAAGCAATACGCGGAAACGGTTTAACAGATCTAAGACGTAAAAAAATTAATAATTGGGCAGAAACAGTTAACGATACCGGAACATCTATCAGCGACGTTGCTAAGCTAGAAAAGAAATTAAAATTCCCAATAACAGTAAAAACACTAACCGGAGAGATTTTGCGTAAGTCGAAATATACATCAACAGGAGCTCCTATAATGATCATTGGTCATAACGCACTCGCATGGACATCCGCGGTAACAATATTTCCACGAGATAGAACAGTTAAATTTTACAGCGATTATATATCTGATTTTATCAACGATATTAATAAGAGTGATCCTGTGTCCGTGTGGCTATTTCGAAGTTCAGAATCCGTAAATTATGATCAGTTTGTACGACCTAGCGATGACATTTATCGTGCAGAATCACTCCACGAAGAAATGAAAAATATTGCTCGGAAATATACCCCTGACGATGTCAAGGTTGAACAATTACTAAATAATTGTTTCACCATTCCATCGGTTGCTGCCCACGCTGCTCAGGAGAAAAATTCATGGAAACCGACACGATTGGAATTTCTTGAAGATATCCAGCACAGTTGTGTCGAATACGGACATGGCGGATTGTGGAATACTAAATACGATTATAAAGATATTATATCGGTTGATATGGTAACTTGTTATCCTGGAAGTTTTCTTGGATACGGAGAATGTTCTGAATACTTTAAAAAATTCGGTCATCCCACACATGAGATGACCAGAGTTGCGATAAACGGACTCTTACCAAATTTTGACTTAACTATATTTGCTTGTATAGAGTCATTTGAGTTTGCGGAAAATCTTCATCCAATTGTTTATGTTTGGCTTGGAAGACATTTCTCAGAAAAATATTGGGCTCCAACTGTACTATTATGATATATGCTTGATACTGGAATTTTAGTGTCGTTGAGAGTAAATGAAGCCATTATATCGTATCGTCCGCAGAAACAAGTTTGGTTACCACAGCAAAAGAAATATTCCCTGAGAGAGTCAGGTGATGAAAATCTTGATATGATTGATTATGAAAATAAAATTGAAAAGATCTTGGTAGGAAAATAATTGATAAATTTAGTCAAGGAGGATCATATGATCATAAACGAAAGTGTACAAGATTAATTATGGACGATGCTGAACTTGATTTTATAATTACTGATACAACGGGAAAGAATACATTTATAAGACGGAGTAATGCTTATTTATCAGATGGAACTAAATTAGGTACAGTCGTAAGCTATACTGATGGTGAATCACCACAATTTACTCATTTCAGATCTCCGATGCTCGCTTACGTTTCGGTAAATTTGATGTCGATGATAAACAGATTCCCTCGTTACGCGGTCAGAGTTGCCACGGATTCATTTTATATAAATAAAGCGTATACAGATTTGCTAAAACCGCTATTCAGCAATGACGAATAGGGATCATGGAGAATAAAACAGGAAAATATACTTGACTATTCCGAATCTGCAGACGCTGAAATCAAGGAAATACATTACAGCAATGACAATCAAATATTAAAATCATCAGCACCATCTGTGTTTGATCCTGTGGCCAGACATAACACCGTTTATCTCAATGGGCCTAGAGGTTCTGGAAAAACAACACGTGACATTGAATTAATTCGGCAGAGTTCTTCAAACTTCGTTGATATGATTGTGCTGACACCTACACACAGACTCGCCAGAGAAATAAATGAACGAGGAGTAAAATCATGCAAGTATCATGGTTTCTTCAGATGGTGTGGGGATGTGTGGACACCTGAGCGAATGGGTGCAAAATATATACCCCGGATTATCATCTTTGATGAAATTTGTACGGTGTCGTTAGAAACATTAAAAATATTTCTTGACTGGTTACTGACAAAAAATACTGCTGTGATAATGTGCGGCGATCATGGTCAATCACAACCTTTTGTTGGGCAGTCTCCACACGAGTGGTTAAAAACGTTTGTAGATTACTATGAGGAGATAACTGACGATCATAGAGCTATTGATGAACCCCTGAAAGAATTTAAAAGATTAATCAGACTACACCCAGATAAAATACAATGCGATATAATGCGTGAAATAATTCCGGAAACTCCTGTGAATGAGTTTTGGAATTTATGGAGACCAAATGATTTAATAGTTGTAAGTAGATAGTTCATGATGAATTGCAAGAGAAATTATTTCTGTTGCATAAAGAAAAATTTTCAAATCTACCTGTACCATTGTGTTATCGCCAGCAGATACTCGACGAAAGAATGTTAATGTTGAAATTTCAGGAACAAATGAAAAACAAAATCATGTTTTAAATGATATTGTTTTGGTTGTTCTTGATATTGTTGAGAGCGCGTTGAGCATGGATAAATCGCCGTGGAAGCTAGGATACGCTGTAACGATTCACTCGTCACAAGGACTAGCTATTACTGATACAAATATTTGGACTGTCGATGATAGAATCAAATGGTCAAATTTAGTTTATCTTGCAGTGTCTCGAGTTAGACGAATATCTCAACTGCACAGGGTTATTATGAATTTTACAGAAAATAATAATCAAACTGCTAGCAATGGCTTAATAAGAAAAAAACTATCTGGTTATAAACAGTGTGACAAAAAAAACAATCTCGACTTTGATATTGATACTGAATTTATTATAACACTAAAACAACGACAGAATAATCATTGCGCAAGTTGTAACTGTAATATGCTATGGGAATATTCGAATAATAATCCAAGACAATTTACCGTAGATAGAATTAATAGTAGTCTTGGTCACACGTGAAAATGTGACGCTGACCTGTCTTGAATGTAATCGACGTAGGGGTGCCATTTTACAAAAGTGAACGCGGTGGTAATTATGTGTCTTCAGGAATTACTTGTAATTGTTCACGTACAAATCCAGCTGAGGAGCAGTTCAATCTAGTCTGTAGATTGCAGGTCTACCAGTGGATCTAACCAAGCTAGAAATTTTATGTGTAGTCACACTCCAGATAAGATCAGTTGCTCTTTTTGTACCCCCTTCAAGTTCACCAGGTGAATATAAATATCTCAGTTACATTACCCAGTATTGGTTGAGAAAAGGAATCGCGTCCTTGTATTGGTATATGTTTCTTTGTAATCGCATTAATTGGTTTCACAGAAACTGAACAAGTAATTTCATTATTTAACGCAGCTATCACACTTGGTAATCTTGCAACCCATTCACGAGATCTTCTGTCATTTTGAATTATTTCCTTCGCATACTGATATCCAAATAACCGCTCAGCGAGTGTTCGATTAAATCGTTCAACTATTGCCTGATCACGATGAATTGCGGTGTGTCCTCGTCTGATTTTGACATTATATTTTTTCATCAGCGATGATACTGTACCAAGAAATTCTTTGCCAGGATCAGCTTGTAGCAACTGTGGCCATCGCAAAGGTCCTCGTTGATAAATTCGTTCAAACGCAGATGCAACTTCAGATGCTGTTTTAGTTGATAATGGTTCTGCTTCTTTATATCTACTTGCAACGTCAACGACAGTTAACGCGTATTTGTATGTGCGTGATTGACATCCACGTCTTTTAATAGTATCGTGTGATAAAAAATAAAATATCTGCTTGATGAACCTCATTGGGAGCGCTGACATCAAAATGTGCATACTGAATTTTTTTAGGTGGACGTGGATAGATTTGCCATATTGCCTGTCGTGCTAACCAATTTGCAGCAACAACACGTGAGACTTTTGCTGCTTCAGCAGGTTTACTAATCGCTGCTCTGCCTCTCCAATATCCTTTTGGGCTATAATAAACAGATTCCATTATAATAGTTATATAATTAACTATCAGCCCCTAGCATTAGTTTACCCTTCATAGCAAATTTCACTAGAAAACTAGCAAGTTTTTCTCTGAGAGATTTATCAGGTATAGAATTTAACGGATGAATCAACTTCACATCTGTGAGATACCGTTGTTGTAAATCTTTGTTTTTATACGCAACATCATGAACATGACACGCTTGATCAGTGTTATTTATTGGATACTCTCGTGGTCTTGGCTGATCGAAGCAGCGATATCACCACCTGTTTTCGTAGACTTGTTAAGGGAGATAAATCTGTATTTGTTTGTACCACAATTTTCACACTTGCCTGTCTGCGCGTTTTTTATTTTTTTGTTGTTATTCTTATTGTTAATCCACTTGTCCCACCAACGGTGGGGGTGGATTCCTTGCATCGAACACAATATAGATTCATATTATTTATTATTATGGATATAATTGACTTTTCAGCGACACGAAAACAAGAGCTAATCAAACATCACCCAGCGCTACCAAATTCTATCAGGATGATAATAATTGTGCCCTCTGGAAGTGGTAAGACGCAGTTATTGCTTAACCCGATAATGAGATGGCTCAAGTGGGAAAAGTTATGTTTAGTGGCACCATCTGTAGATGATCAACGATGCTATGAAGTACTCAAAGATTTTAATGAAAATGCAAAGTTGCTGGATGAAGACGGTAATGATATTATTGATTTTATTACCAGTATTGATGAAGCGCCATCTGTAGATGACCTTGATGGACTTATTAATAATTTAGTAGTGTACGATGATATTATGCTGGACAAACAATCAAATCCAGCTCGGATATTTTCTCGAGGTAGACATAAAAACACAGACATGATTTATGTTACTCAAAGATATACACAAATACCTAAAGTAATCAGAGACAACTGCAATATTTTAGTTGTGTTTAACGGAGTTGATAATCATACGCTGCAAAATATTTATTATGCTTGGGGTTCAGGGGACATGGATATGATTAAGTTCAAAAACGTTTATTTCAAAAGCACAAGCTACTCCGTTTGGTTTTATAGCAATAAATTTACATGATCCTAGGTCGAGATATCGTAACGGACTTGATAAAATATTTCGTTCATTACAGCAGCAGAGAGGTTGAAACGTCTACGAGTACGTGACCTAGACGTAAAAGAGTCGCATAAAAATTTGGAAAATACACGTCAATGAACGAGTAACAAAAACGAACTAACCCACAAGATTTCGTTGATGCGGCCGCAACAAGGAAATGTGCTCGGTTAATGGATTCGGTTTGACGTTATTGACCCTGTATTTTCAGTCTTTGTAGGAACCTTTAGTTTTCATAAATAAGGTCTCAGGCAAAATGGTCTGTTCACCCTCTCTGATGCTACTTGTGAGAATTAAAGAAATGCATCTGTAACCATCCATGAGGGGAGTTGCACTGGGATTGTTGCTGAGAATGGACGATCAACATGAGCATGAAAGTGCATGTCAACCTAAGACTGTTTAAACAACTAACAGTGTTCCAATTAAAAGTAATAAATTGTGTATAACACAGCTTTCAAGTCAATACATGTTAAATGCAAAAGCCACCACAAAACAACATTAACATGCTTCACATTCCGACTCTTATTTGCTACCATAGATTCGATCTCTTAGTCCTTGACAAATATGGTAGTAATGTGATCTAACTCTTGTTTAACATCACTGGACATTATCAGATGACAAACTGGATAACCAGTTCATTACAGCTATAGCGATTTTAACAAGATATTGATTCTATCTGAGAAAGGACATTAGTTTGAAATAGTGATATTCATGGGTTAGTTTTTAAAATAGTGTACTTATCAGCAATCCCCACATTTTCCCGAAATGAACTGGTGACGCAGAACTCGTTGCTTATGATCATGTAGTGTATATTTGATAAGTACATGATAGGTGGCGCTATGCAGAAAAAATACGAAAAAATCAAATATTGAGATACCATAGAACCAATATCGTTCGAAGCTACTATACTGGTACTTCGCTGATTTTTGTACCAGTCCTCGAAATCAATAACGGTACTAAGCTTAAAGTGGACTAATCAGAAAGAAATGTAATTGCCAGCACCCAAATAAAACATAAATTAATCCTTATCTATCTATCAATAATACGTTGACGCAGTCAAACCTGACTATTAAGCAACAGGTGGTGCATGGTCAAAGATAAAGACGGAAGTGATATGACAGAAGAGTAATGATAGGAAAGGTAGAAATAAGTAAATGAGTGTCAGTGTACGTTTTCGTCCCTTCATACTCAGACCAATCCGGACACCATAGTGGCGATGAGATAAGGAACCTCAACCGGCATAGTCCTGAGAATCACTAGGTCTTACTTGTAGTTGACTAGTTCATTAGAATGTGATTTTGGAAAGCTCCTGCTTGTGAGATACCAAGTCATGAGCTTCTGCAATTATTGATGGTAATTTGTTGCAAGCCCCTATTGTACATGGGAAGAAGCTGAACTTGAACCAATTTGTCGATGCTGACTTTAATTGAAACTTTTTCCTGTGGTTTGCCCTAGTTTGACTATATGCTTGGGTCAGGTATTTGTCCTCTGGTATGTCATCTAGGTTTTTCGCAATTTTGTACAACATGGTCAGCTGGCCATTGGTTCGCCTGGATTCGAGTGATTCCCACTGGAGATGGTTCAACACTGCACCGAAACTGCTAGTGTTGTGATATTTATTTGTGGTGAATCTAGCAGCTCTCCTATGAACCATCTCTATCGTAGATCTTTATTATGTGGGTTCCACACAGTTGAGCGGTAATCAAGACCTGGTCGAACCAGAAAGAAATATGCTGCACTTTTTACTTCATTGTTTATTTGGCGGTTGTGACCCAGGAAACCAAGGTTATTGTTCCCTTTCTTCACTATCTTGTCTATGTGCATTTTCCAAAAGAGGTCTCTGTACAATTCAACCCCGAGATATTTTGTTGCCTGTTCACTGGCTAACTTGTTCCCCTTGAGAGTATATTCGGACAAGATTGGTGATTTCTTCCTGTAAAATCTTAGGATGCTGCATTTTTCTGGGTGGAACGAGATACCCCAAGTTCTTTCCCAGAGGGTCAGTTGGTTCTGGTCTTCTTGAAGGATCTCACAGTCCTTGGAGGCATTTATTTCCCAACAGACTATACAGTCATCTGCAAAAAGTCTTGTGTTGGACTTAACACTCGCAGGTAGATCATTGATGAACACCAGGAAGAGGATGGAATCCAAAACGTTCCCTTAAGGTATCCCACTAACAACCGGTGCTGGGTCTGATGTTGCTCCATCTACTATAACTCTCTGCGATCTGTCTGTCAGGGAATCTCTGATCTATTTATGGGTATTACCCTTGATGCCATAGTGGTCCAATTTACAGAGTCTTCTTTCATGAGGGACACGATCGAAAGCCTTACTGAAGTAAAGGATAGCAAGGTAATACTGCTTCCCTCTAAGGATTTGGCGAGCTCATCCACTAGGGTTATGAGCTGTGTTTCACACAGTTTCTTAGTAACTGTTACAGTATACACACTACTACGACTACTGCATGTAAAATAATACGATCGTATTGCTAAACTACGAAAACTGAAAAGGATAACAAATGGGTATGGCGTGTATACTGTATTGTTTCCAATTCTAGTTTCAAAACTTATCTTTAAAAAAAATATAAACGTACAAATAATTCATAGTAACGGTTCAAATAATAATAATAATAATAATAATAATAATAACAATAATAATAATAATAGAACTACTAGTGAAATAATAATGACGTTCCAATTCAAACAATCCACGAAAATTGATAACGCCACCAATGGTGGTCTATAATTTCAATTGAATGTAAAAAAAAAATTGCTAAAGTAAACCATTAACATGTAATTAGCAGCGCTGAAATGAAACGTTCATCGAATTGTTAGAAACGGATAAAGTATATACACTACCGGTCAGACAACATAATACTAAACTTCTAGTAGCTCAAGCCACAATGTTGCAAAGAGCGTTGTTATTTTTTTATAACCACAATGTCCAATGAAAACCATCGTTTCTACCAAAGTCATTTGCGTATTTGCATAAATGAATATTTAATGACTGGCAGGATTTCTCCCATAGCCCGAGTGATATGTCTTACTACCCAAATAACGGCCTTGCATAGCCGGTTCCGATGTCGGTTCACATCGGAACGAGTAGTCAAAGTTTCAGGAATATTTCACACACTTGGCAGCCTATATCAACACTCTTCCACTAATATATGTGTAATTAATATACTTACTGTGCAGTCTTTATCCTGGTAGAATCAAAATATGACACTAGCAAATGAATGCATTTTCATGTTCCGTTGACATATATTTGAATTTGTTGCAATGCGACGATAGTCGAGGTACGCCGAAGTATGATCAAGAAGGCTCATATGGAGAATATGTTTCTTGAACGAAACGAAACGTTGCTTCCTGTTTCCAATAGGCATAATATATTTTTATTCGTTTCGTTAAAGAATAATATTTCCGCTTAACCCGATTTCTGCATTCCTTGTTTTCATCGCTTTCCAGCAAACTGAAATGTAGGCTAACCAAATTTGAAAACAGGTCCATTTCTTGTGTGAGAATTTGAATTTATTAGAGAAAAGACATCAGGGTAAGTAAAGTCTGACAAAAACATTATAACTTTACTTTGTAGAAAAGCGTCGTTAATGGTTGCCAGTTGTGTGTGATATTCTTGAAAATTTGACTTTCGTTACACTGTTAGTCGACATAAAAACACACTACACAGCGCCGTTAGTTAGGTGGTAAGACCCATCACCCACCAAAAGAAAAATATATAGGGTGATGTGTGTTACGTCGTAGGACTGCAGATGAAATCTGAATTAACCTCGCACATAATGGAAGATACTGGAGAAAAAAAAAAAAAAAAAAAAAAAAAAAACTTAAGTGTGAAATATGTAATAAAATGTTGAGTGACCGTGGACATTTGAATCAGCACATGTTGAGACATATACTCCAACTCTGTATTATCGCGGGCTGTATATTATCGCGGCAAACGGGATTTTCCGATTAATTTTGGACACACGCCGTCTAGCGGTTGTTTACAGATGTAAAGCTGTAGCAGTAAGGATTCAAATATCTTACAGCACAATTTCCTCTAAAATGTCAACATTTTTTTTATAACTTTACGATGAAAAAGAACGAAGATCACGTTTTTATAAAGTTCATGCAATTACGTTGATCATCATATAAAAAACTCCAGTGGAACATGCTATACCTGCATTGACTTTGGTCACGAAATATATTCAGTGTATCGTCTGATGTTTGATGATTATAGGTCATATACTGATGGTGATGTCATGTTCTTACAAGGTCAAGGTTGCAATTTCATTTCATGATAGCCAATATGGACTAACATTCACAAAATGTTGCTTATGCTCATATTTCTCGTACGTACATAAGAATATAATAACAGTTAAACTTTCTTTAAATCAGTAATATTTTAATATTAATAATAATAATAATATTAATAACAGTTGTTATATAGTTACATTTCTTTGCCCATTTTGCATTTAAAATTCATATAAAGTTAAATAATTATTGCATTTAATTTGTAATGTTGTTATTCATGTATTCTGCATGGATTTACACTTGACTTACATTTGTGTGTTGGATTTTATCATTGGATCCTTTCCTTTATTGTGCAAATACAAAACCAGTACAAGTGTGGACATTTCTTCTCATAGGTAAGTCGTATTTTATTTCTATTATGATACCTATGTGCTACCATACGTAAGTTGAGTAAATACCGCAATAATATAGAGTTGTTCCCCCATGGTACGTTAATCTGGGTCAGCCATCGTATGCTGTTTTATTTACATTTGAGCGCTTTGTTTGACAAAGATTTTTTTTATAGGAATAGAAAGAGGGAAAGTCATTCAAACCTTACAAATTATAAGTAAGCAACAATAGCAAAACAGTTTTAATATGTACCAGTAAGAACATAAGTACCGCGATAATACAGCGTTCCAGGCAACTGGAGAAAAACCATTTAAGTGTGAAGTATGTAATAAAAGGTTTAATGAGAGTGGACCTTTGAATTGGCACATGACACATGAGGATACATACTGGAGAAAAACCATTTGAATGTGAAGTATGTAGTAAAATGTTTGGTGCCAGTGGAAATTTGAATCTACACATGAGGATACATTCTGGAGAAAAACCATTTAAGTGTGACATATGTAATAAAATGTTTAGTCATAGTGAACATTTGAATGGACACATGAGGATACATACTGGAGAAAAACCATTTAAATGTGAAGTATGTAATAAAATGTTTAGTGCGTGTGGACCTTTGAATCGGCACATGAGGATACATACTGGAGAAAAACCATTTAAGTGTGAAGTATGTAATAAAAGGTTTAGTGAGAGTAGACCTTTGAATCTGCACATGAGGATACATACTGGAGAAAAACCATTTAAGTGTGACGTATGTAATAAAATGTTTAGTCAGAGTAAATATTTGAATGGGCACATGAGGATACATACTGGAGAAAAACCATTTAAATGTGAAGTCTGCGGTAAAAGGTTTAATACCAGTGAACATTTGAATAATCATGTGAGGATACATACTGGAGAAAAACCATTTAAGTGTGAAGTATGTAATAAAATGTTTAGTCAGAGTGGACATTTGAATGAGCACATGAGGATACATACTGGAGAAAAACCATTCAAATGTGATTTCTGTAGTCAAAGGTTTAATACCAGTGGACGTTTGAATGAGCACGTGAGGATACATACTGGAGAAAAACCATTTAAATGTGAAGTCTGCGGTAAAAGGTTTAATACCAGTGGACATCTGAATCAGCATGTGAGGATACATACTGGAGAAAAACCATTTAAGTGTGAAGTATGTAATAAAAGGTTTAATGAGAGTGGACATTTGACTCGGCACATGAGGATACATACTGGAGAAAAACCATTTAAATGTGATGTGTGTAGTAAAAGTTTTAATGCCAGTGGACATTTGAATAATCACTTGATGATACATTCTGGAGTAAAACCATTTAAGTGTGAAGTATGTAATAAAATATTTGGTCAGAGTGGACATTTGAATGAGCACGTGAGGATTCATACTGGAGGAAAACCAATTTAAATGTGATTTCTGTAGAAAAAGGTTTAATACCAGTGGATGTTTGAATGAGCATGTGAGGACACATACTGGAGGAAAACCATTTAAATGTGAAGTCTGCGGTAAAAGGTTTAATACCATTGGACATCTGAATCAGCATGTGAGGATACATACTTGAGAAAAACCATTTAAGTGTGAAGTGAGTAATAAAATGTTTAGTCGGAGTGGACCTTTGAATCGGCACATGAGGATACATACTGGAGATAAAACATTTTATTGTGAAGTATGTAATAAAATGTTTAGCGAGAGTGGACCTTTGAATCGGCACATGAGGATACATACAGGAGAAAAACCATTTAAATGTGAAGAATGTAGTTAAAGGTTTGGTGCTAGTGGAAATTTGAATCAGCAGATGATGATACATACTGGAGAACTGCCATTTAAATGTGAAGTATGTAATAAAAGGTTTAGTGTGAGTGGATCTTTGAATTGGCACATGTGGATACATACTGGAGGAAAGCCATTTAAGTGTGACATATGTAATAAAAGATTTAGTGAGAGTGGAGATTTGAATCAGCACATGAGGATACATACTGGAGAGAAGCCTGATGGGCACTTCACTTTGAATACAGGATGTGCCTGATCTAAAATTAGAGGGTCCCCTCAATTCAGACTATTGGATTTTATGAGGACTGAAATGACTATAACCCAGAGACTCCTGAACTGATTCACTTACAGCAAGCAAAAGCAAATGATCAATGATCACCATGCCAATCCTTTCCTGTATCAAAGCAATATGACTAAATAACATTCTTCAAAATTTGATGAAATCTTTCCAAAATCCCTTGACTTTCAGGGTGATGGATGATTTAAACTGTGGGATGCATAACCTATACATAAATTGGATGAACATTCCAGACATAAACTTTGACCTTTGATTAACACTGGACAGATTTGGAACAGGAATAGGTTTCAGATGAGTCTTATGTATCCTCAGATTAGGTTTTCCTACCATTTAATATGTGTGACAAGATCAACAGTAGTTACAGACATCACTTTTCAGTTTTGGCCAATGAAAATGATTCAAGATCTTGTGACAAGTCTCACTGACTCTTATATAACCAACGAAGGGAATTTCTGGGCAAGACTAAGAATTAACTGTCTGTTTGACCTCAGAACGACAACTTGATAGCTCACTGACCACTTGTCACCCACAGATACATCAGGTACTTTGAAACTAGACCTTGGCCTGTACGACTTTGAAATAAGAGTACACCACTCCCTCGATAACTCGCGTCCTGATAACTCGCGAACCCGCATATGATGCGGGGTCGGGCATGGATCCCAATTTTTAAACCATGAAATACAAAAGAATTGATCCCTATTGGTTGAACTGAAGGAAAATCGCGATCGAAATTGGTAACGGAAACTTGATATAACGCTCGCTTTATCGTCGAAAACAGTAGATGGGACCAGGAAATTTAATCAACATTATGAAATAATGACTTTTAATAAGAAGTCATATAATTTGTTACATTTTCTTTTCAAACGACATTCTTAGTAAACCGCAATTAACAATATTCAAGGACATTTCGATAAATGAAAATGTCACTTACGCCAAGTGGAGGCAATACTTTAATAAATAAATACCAATTAAATAAATTTAAATACCAATTAAATAAATTTTGTTATCAATTGAAATTTATGTTCTAGTTCTATCTTTTAGTTCCTTTTAAGTGTAATCATCATAAATGCAGTGTGTCCTCTTGTAATTAAACATAAAATGTGTCAATCTACTGTAACAGCTATGTCCGTGAGCATTTCGCTGAGAACGTAATTAAATGCCCACCATGTCTTGATATCGGACTAGCAGAAGCATCTGTTGTATTGTTGCACTAAATAAGAAGAGTGCCTCCTTTTCTATTATCATGGTAATTATGTCTTCTGAATCAAATAAAGCAGGTGAAATTGAAAAAAAAGGCAAAAGGCATACAAATCATACATGCTTAAGAACCAGCAGCACCGGTCGTATGTTGGGTAACTCAGTTCATTTGATCAATTGAATACTGTAATACATTTTATTGTGTACATATCTAATTAAACTACCGTAAAAATTACCTACTCAATCATAAATGTGATTAAAGATAGCAAGGCAGCCAAGTGAAATGAGTACTTCGTAAAATAATGAGCTTTGTTTCACTGATATGGACCGTTGTGGGAAAAACGAGTTTCAGAGAATTCTTGAATTCACACGTAGAGATATCCTCAAGCGTGATAAGAAGTTTCACTATTACTTTTGCAATGAAATCATGGCACGAATATTTTACTAATTGAAAAATACAAAAATTGAGTTTCGACGTAGACGATTGTCTGACGAAATAAATGTTACATGTTTTTTATTAAAAGGAATCTTGTTTGGAAGTGTCTCAACAGGTAGTCTGGTTCCCTGCTTTGTAGACTCCTAGTTTCGTGAGATACTATTATACAACACTCCGGGAACCAGACTACTCAACAAAACAAAAAGCCGTGATGTAATACACGAATGTTTTCGCATACCGTGTTTGGTTGTTGAAACCAGTTGCAATCATGTTATCAATCTTTCAGATGTTGGACATTTTGAAATAAAATTTGATATATAGATAATAACGAACAACTTCATCAGAAAAAGCTCTTTATTGACAATTTTTCTCGATTCGATTATAAAACGAGGATTCAGCCATTAAACAGCCCAGTTCCCCCTCCCCCCAACCCCAACCATGCGGTTTTCTGGATGTCTAGTGGGTTTTTCGGAGGTCCCTCGGTAACTTGCGCCCTCGCTTATAGTGCGGTCTGTGTTTTTGGACCCCGATGTGCATGAGTTATCGAGGGAGAGGTGTATTTGGAATAGCTTTGTCTTTATTATTTTCCTTAATGTTCACCCTGTAGCAATCAGAAATTACATCACTATTATTTTTATAATAAATGCATGTATGAGGAGATAAAGATTTATGATTAGTTTTATTAGATATTTGAGTTCTAAACATTGTGCCATTTTGTAATTTGGAAGTACACAGATAATTTTTTTCCCAAAAACTGCAGAACTTACTGGCGAAGTAGATTTTGTGATTAAAGGAGTATCATCTGCTTTGCGAGCAGCATTTTCCAAAGTTTCCACTTTTTGTTCATTTAGATAGGTTTAGATATCACGATGGATGCACCTCTTGAACTCTTCAATTAATATGAGCTGTCCCAGGTTATCATAATGTCTATAGACCTTTCTGGCACCGCCTATCAAATAGCTGATTTTTTTCTCCTTTGCAAAACTGAAGTTTCTCCTTTTTCTTTTCAACATTTCCTTAAGCTTTATCGATGTACCTAAGGTACCAACTAATAAGTTCTCAAGATACATTGCTTTATCTCATCATAATCGCCACCTTTTCTAATTACAGTGAAGTGTTGACATCAGTTTTGACAGTAAGTTCACTTTGTAATAATAAAGTCCAATGCTATCTTGGTTGTTTCCTGCCTTTTGTATACAGTAGAGTGACTGTCAAGAGGATATTAAACACATTTTAAAATATGGAAGTTGATATACTGATTAGAGTTTGGTGTGATGCTACAGAGTGTGTGGATTTGAGTATGCTAGATAGAGTGGTTTGGTGTGATGCTACAGATTGTGTGGATTTGAGTATGCTAGATGGAGTGGTTTGGTGTGATGCTACAGAGTGTGTGGATTTGAGTATGCTAGATGGAGTGGTTTGGTGTGATGCTACAGAATGTGTGGATTTGAGTATGCTAGATGGAGTGGTTTGGTGTGATGCTACAGAGTGTGTGGATTTGAGTATGCTAGATGGAGTGGTTTGGTGTGATGCTACAGAGTGTGTGGATTTGAGTATGCTAGATGGAGTGGTTTGGTGTGATGCTACAGATTGTGTGGATTTGAGTATGCTAGATGGAGTGGTTTGGTGTGATGCTACAGATTGTGTGGATTTGAGTATGCTAGATGGAGTGGTTTTGTGTGATGCTACAGAATGTGTGGATTTGAGTATGCTAGATGGAGTGGTTTGGTGTGATGCCACAGAATGTGTGGATTTGAGTATGCTAGATGGAGTGGTTTGGTGTGATGCCGCAGAATGTGTGGATTTGAGTATGCTAGATGGAGTGGTTTGGTGTGATGCTACAGAGTGTGTGGATTTGAGTATGCTAGATGGAGTGGTTTGGTGTGATGCTACAGAATGTGTGGATTTGAGTATGCTAGATGGAGTGGTTTGGTGTGATGCTAGAGATGTGTGGATTTGAGTATGCTAGATGGAGTGGTTTGGTGTGATGCTGCAGAATGTGTGGATTTGAGTATGCTAGATGGAGTGGTTTGGTGTGATGCTACAGAATGTGTGGATTTGAGTATGCTAGATGGAGTTGTTTGTACATTGGTTAATATCTTATTCAATCAGATAAATACAGTTTACCATTTATAGAATAATTATGGTCAGCAATGGTATTTTGAAACATTTCAAACGTGATCACTTAGTTATCTGCCACCATGCTTAATGGTGATGACTCGTCATGATTTAATATCCCAGCAATTTTTATTCGGTGAATGTTTGGGAACTTGATAGTTTGTGTTTGAATTAGCTTATCTCTAACATACTTTAGTGTTTTACATTATATGTGTTCAAGAAGAATTTTAAGTAATTTATGTCATTTAAATGACTTTGAAGTAATAAATAGTCACATTGTCCTTTTTATTCATTTATTGCATAATGTGACAAGGCTGATAATATATTCCAATCTTATATTGAGATAAAATGGTGATAGCAATTTATTTGAGTAGTAAACCATTAGAAGTTGTGAAATGTACAGGGTTTTTATCATCGTATGTTATTATATATTGTTTGTGTCCAAATTTAAATAGAAACGTCTTGTCATTAGCAATATTAGAGCACAACGACATTTCTATTTTGCAGTCATGATCACTGTAGTTGACTAATATAGTTCAATTAGTTGTATCACCAGCTTTTTTCAAAGACTTTTCCTTTACTTTTTTTAATTTTTCATCTAAACATAGTAATTATTTGTCAGCATTTTATAATTCTGCTCTAGTTTTCTGACCAATGTAATGCTTATTACTTGTTTTATAAGGGAATAATAATTTTGGAATGTATTATATTTATGACAACCACATTTTACTGGAAAATAAAAACATTTGTATAAGATAACATTTCAGAAGTTGTTTAGTGTAAACATAACCATGATAGAATGTATGAGTATATAATCAGCATGAAATAATGTTGTATTAGTTTTCTGGCAGCTTTCACCTAATAATCTATATTCTGAGCTTTTCTAAAATCATCTTTCACAATACATAAACAAGAAAGATTTGTATCTAGCATGAGATCTTGTTGAATAAAACATATTCACATTGTTTTGCATTGTTGCTCATTATATCAGATACCTATGTTTATTGTTTAAAATTAATTTACGATAATTTGTCTTCATATATTATTATACCAAGGGTCATGCCACTAGGCGAAGTGGTCGACTAAGTCGTCTCAAAAATGCAAACTTCGTCTCCTTCTGTTAGGAAAGCGAAAACGACTTCGCCCTCTGATTTCTTTTAGAGGTAGGTGAAAATACATTTTGAGATGCCCTCGCCTTAGCTAGGTTAATTCTGGTATTGTGTTGTAGCAGCAGGGAGGGTGAACCCTACAACTTCGATAGAGGGCTCCATTTGCAAAAATGAAGGTTCCTACAAAGGCTGAAAATAAGGTCAATAACGCTAAACTGAAGCCTCTAACCAAGTGCATTTCCATATGGGGAAAACAGACCAAAATCGTGTGGGTTAGCTCGTTTTTGTTACTCCCTCGTTGACGTATTTTTTTTCAAATTTTAGGCGTTTTTGTTTGCGTGTTGCCCACTTACTGTTTGTCGTCATCGTCTCTGCTGCTGTTTTTTAACCAAAACTTTTGTCAAGACCTATGCGATGCCTTGACCTCGGGTCATGTAAATTGATTGTGATAAATCTGTGTGGAGTAGTTGCGCTTTTGAAAAGAAATTTTTGAACTTAATGATGTCCGTGTCCCCTGAACACCAAGTCTGTTGAATGTTTTGCAGAGTATGTGTACCTGCTCCATTAAACCCAACTAAAATATTGAAGTTATCACTGATCACTTTAGTTATTTGTGTATAATGCTGGGTAACATATAAAACGTGTGTTTTTGTGTCTGCCTCTGGAAAATATTCTGGCAGGTTTTGATTGTTTGTCCAGCATCACATTGTCGTATAGAGTAATCAAGCAGTTATCTCCCTTATTACTGTGTAATGTTACAGACCGCAGCCATATTTTTATTTTTATTCTGATTTAGAAATATTTTCTTTTTTATTTTTTATTTTTACACCGCAATTTATGAAGGGAGATAACCCTGTGTTCTAGCAAGATTAATCAAGCAGTTATCTCCCTTGTTATTGCGTAATGTTACATACCGCAGCCATATTTCTTTTTGTGTCATCATAATCGTAATTTCTTGTCCTGCTTGACTGATGTGTGTCTCTCTTGTATTTTACTTCGTCATTGATAATTTCAGAAAAATAATGAATATATTGTTCACAAATTTGATGTGTAATTGTGTATATCTCAACTGCATGAATGAATACAGCAGCAAGTTATTTTTAGATAGCAGTACACATGTACTTTAACCTGGGAGAAATGTGTATGTGCGTTTGTAGCGTTAATAGAACGCCAAGAACATCATCGTAGATCTCATGATTTATTTTATATGAGTGTTTGGAAATTAAAATAAAATCCACACTGCAGTATACTGATCACTTCCAGGAATTTCCCATTTGATAACTTCATAATAATTTCTGAAACATATATTAGTAAGAATGAGTCCATGGCACAGTGTTATAATGTTGGATTCTCATACTGAGGCCTGGGGTTCTATTCCCATGACACATGTATCGTCGACGGTGGCGTTATGATGCCAGTTTTTCTTAATAATAGTGGGGGGCTCTATCGTAATAGTGGGGATCATTGCTACTGTTTATTTTTTGTTTATTGTTAATATTTTTCATTTAGAAATATTTTTATTATTGTTATTATTATTTTTATCTGATTCAGAAATATTTTTATTATTATGCTGATTCAGAAAATATTTTTTTATTATTATTTTTATTCTGATTCAGAAATATTTTTTTTTAAATTTTAAACAAATATTTATTATATAATCAATTCGGAAAATATTAATGCTATTATTTCTGCGATTAGAAAATTATAAATGACGGTATAAAAAAATACCCGATGAACTCAATCCTGAAAAAATTATAATTTTGAATCATTACAACAAAGAAATTTTGAAAACAGATACACACTACCAGCTGATTATAAATTCATGAAGTTGATTCAACAGGCAGTGATTCAGTCCCTGGCAATAGTTACAGATGCGCAGGTTAAACTATTTATTCCCCTCGCACATGCGATTGAAAAAATTAGATCAGAATTGTCTCACGAATACGAAACAAAAAAGATTGTGAATGCTCGTACAAGACAACTGATAGAGATTATGTCTTCTTGTGACATCAGTGATAATTGTGAAAGTGAAGGTGCTATTCTATTTAGTCAGAATTATTCTATTTAGTCAGAATAATTTACTCAGAATGATTCAGATAATTTATTTGACATTGTTTGTATTCCTGGTGTTTTACGCCGCCGCCGATGACAAAGTCATTGTGAGCGCAAGATCTACAATCTTACAGATTAATACTTAAAATTTAATTCCACAAATCCAACAAGTGTCCGGTTTGGTCAGTAAATTTGAAATTTATCCGTGATAATAGCGGATTATGACATCTCAGATAAACAGGATTAATTAATTAATTGCATCTGATACAATTAAATACCCTGGTGGTACTTGAGGAGTAAATGGAAATAAGATGTATCCCTGCTGGGCCTGATTAGATTTTTCAAGGTCTATTTGATAACTGCCATCAGTGACGTCACAAACGAGACTGACAGCGATAGTTGATGTTATATTTGCAGTACCTGGTGAAACATGGTGGCCATCACCGTAAGGATCGTTGTTGTGTCTGAAAATAGTTGGTGGTGGGATTGTTCTTTTCCATGTCTCAATAACTCTTGGAAAGTGTTCATTAACGATTTCGATGATTGATCTTCCCGTATCAAATTCAAGTTCAGGTAAAAGTATGTTATCATCCTGTTTATCGATTGATTTTTTATAATGTTTTAGAAATAACTGTTTCAATTTGTCGTTGGATTTTACATTTGCAATTACAACTCTGTTGACATATTTCAGATTCAAGAGAATATGCGTTAGATTATTAATATTTTCAATGATCTGCTGTTTTACATATTCGTCGTAATGTTGTGTTATAGAAGTAAACAGGTTTATTATATTAGTGTGTGTTCGAATATACTCAGACTTAATTGTATTTCTGAATGATTTAATACAATCTGTATTCATTTTTTTTTACTGCTGGAATAAATCTCTTACTTGGTCCTAGGAAGTGTAAGAAATCTGTTACCAGAGGAAAACTTTTACCGTCATTATCGACGGTGTATAGACCTGTGTTAAAATGTGTCCATGGTTCTTGTTTTCGATATCTTGGAAATTTGTAAATGATTGCTTCAGTGAAAGAAATTCATCTCGTTTTTGGTTCTGGTAGTTCTACATAAACTGGTGGTATTTCAGGCCAACCTAATGCCGTTCTAATCGATGATTGATATATGTCTACGGCATAATCTGGAGAATTTACTTCAATCGCCGCAGATAATATTGGTTCGTGAACAGTAATGGCTATCTTGGATTCTTTGCATGTTATAGATTTAATCCGGCGCTAGAATTCATGATTAATTTGTTCGAGTTGATAACTGCCCGTTAGAATACTGACTACTTGCGAATCTGGAGTTCTGTCGGGTTTATTTTTATTTGTAAATACTAATGAATTGTTTGGTTGTAGTCCACCAAACGGCTTTGATCTGATATTCGGCCAACTATAATAAACTCATAATTGTGCTAGTGCTATTTCGTTGACTGGAATTGTAGTTGGGAAATTAATGCTGAATTCAGGATTGGTTGAGCTCGCTGATATCATTGTAGTTTTTGGCGGCGTTGTATTAGTGGCGATCTGCTGTAGTAACTCCTGTGATGTTGTTGACATTATTTATAAATCCCTGATTTTAAATCAGGATTTTAAAACAAGGTAACTCCCTGACATCAGTCAGGTTCCTTGACTTGTCAAGGAAATAGGAAACCCCTGATTCATAAATCAGGAGCATTTCTGCGAATTCCTGGTCTGATATTATCCCATCGCTAAGCCCTGATAATATCAACGATGATAATTTGACGTGTGCTTGTGTTGCCGCTGATAGTAACATTTGATATTCATGTAATTTATGAGCCGCACACGTAGATATCTTTTTTGCAATTACATTAAGAACACCAGCAATTGTTGTTGTTGTTGAAACGCAAATTGTTACAACTGCTGGCGATGCCATTGTTACTGGTGATGGTAATAGACCAATTCCAGTGACTACGGCAGATGCAGAATAAACAATTATATCAGTAACAACGGCACGTCTACGATATTTTTTTATTTTTAGTGTATACTCGTCAATGATGTCTTTCAGTTGGGTCTGTAAGAAACACACTTGTTCGTATCTGTATTTGTTTGCAGACATGTATACTCTTTATTAAGTAATCAATTGAGGTGTTTCAGCGACGAATTCTAGACACCACCAGTAGAACGCTGCGGTTATTTTTTCATCAGATGGTTCCAGCATAAATATTTCTTCGGTATCTTTATTTAATACAATAGACACGGTTCCAGAAACAATATCGCTTGAATGACGCCATGGAAATGTGGTAAATATCCTAATTTTGCAGCGCTGAACACGGACAGCATATACACACCAGTAACTTCCGCTGTGTGTTTGATAGTGTTATTTTGCTGTGACCATGATGATAATCCTGATGATACCGTGTATACCACATTGATGATCTGCTTGTGAGGAATTTTAATCAGTTGTTTTTTTTTTTTTAACAATATCGGGAATTTCACTGATAGTATCGTTGAGTCTCGCGTTAAAATCAACGAGTTTAATATCAACGACTGCTTGACTCCCAAAAAAATCATCTGCGGCTTTATTGAGTTTTTGAAAATTTCTACGAACATTTTAAAACATATTCACGTGAACGTCATACAGAGATCGCATAGTGGTTAGTTTGTCATCGATTGTAGTATCTTTGTCGTCTACGTATTGTTTTGTTGTGGCATGTTCATCATTTGTTGGTTCTTTTAAAACAATAATTTTAGTTCCGTTCATGTTGAGTACACCTGTCATTGTATCACTGGTGGATTTTAAACGATCAGCAACACTTTTTTAATTTCATCTCTGATAGTTGCAATTGATGCATCTGAGTCCTTGATTATTCCGCCGTCAGTAAATACTGGAATATTATCCGTGTTAGCACCGAGAACTCTACGAATTATATCGATCCACTTAATATTACTCGTCTTTAAAACACCGTATTTATCCTGAAAAATAACAACTTCATCCCGGTCAACTCCAGACAAGTTCATAATACCAGCAAGATCGTCTTTGGTAGCATACTTCGATAAATCGATATCATCTTTTCTTTTCTTGTCTTTGGTAGAGAACCTTCCATAAATATCAACCGTTATACGATTAGAAATTGTTTAAAACGTTGGTGGACGGCGATACCGTCTGGTGGTATATTCATGTACAATTTTATGATTTGGTGTTGTTGATGATGATACAGCGTCGAGTACAGCGAGCACTTCACGGCCACATGCTGGCGGACCCGTTAATTGTTGTGTTGTTAATGTTGAATACCAGATTGGTGTATTGAGATCATTAACATATTTAATAATTCTTTTGGTGGTGCCAGTCCATACGAATCGAAATAACCAATTTAACGTGGATCAATCGCGTATGCAACCCAAAGAGTACCTGCACCAGAGTTTTCATCGAGATTTATGATACCGGTTTCAATATTGTTTGGTTTGTGCGGTAATTCGTCACGCATAAAAACACCGCTGAAGTTTTTGCTGTTTAGTTATTTTTTAGCAGCATCAAGTAAATCAAAATTGGACATAGGAAGAATCAACGAAGTGTCCCTGGCAGTCTTAATCCCTTTCCGTATCGGGTTCCTGGCAGTCTTAGACCCAATCCGTGAACGGATCGTCCTTTTTTTTCCTTTTCCTGTTGCTTTCTTTAGTTCCATTCCAGCAGCGGTTCCAACAGCACCAAGTGCAGCTGCTTTTGCAACGGCTGGAGCTGCAGCGGCTATCAACGCTGGTATAGCTGCAAGAAGTGGAAATATACCACCCGTCTTAGCGATGTCTTTAATGGCACCCGCAAAAAGATTAAAACGTATACATTTCTTTGATCGTTTGGCTTCATAGAAGTGCCTGAGTTGACGTTCTGACAATGATAGTTTATTCGGACCACCTTTGATTTGTTCTTTTTTTAGTGACATTTTTACTCCACAGTTTTCTTTTGATACTGATTGTAGCTCTTTAATCTGACCAGAAGTCAGACTGACAATAACATGATGATATGACATTATAATGTCATGAGCGATTTAATTACTGATCGCGAGCGATCCATTTACATACAATCTACTGGGGCATCAATGAATCTCATTCGTCCACCAACACCTTCAAGTAGCATTGTTTTATCGGAGAGTATGACAGCGATTGCTCTGTAATTAGCAATTGCTCCTCTTGCCACACGAGCTCGAAAGTGTATATCAACGACAGATTGCCTAAACAAATCCAAATGTTCAATGAGAAATAATAGATTGGATAAAGAGTTGTAAAATCTAGCTGTGATATTTGTAAACCAGTATCAATATTTTGATCACGTCCCATGAATGTCATCAAACGATGATATGCACCTGCAACATGATTATTTTCAAAATTCAATAATATATCCTTAGCTGGCTCTTGATGTCCATTTATTCGGAGCGAAACCTCGCTAACCCCAAGCGGATGAAATATCATTATACTGTGTGTTTGTGAGTTTACTCGTTCATTATTTTCGAAAGCAACAAATATATATCGCGGTGCAGAGATACCTTGTTGTGATGCTATATGCCATGTGAATAAACCATTAATTGTACTTTGAATAGTATCTGTAGTTGTTGTCAGCCATGATAATGTCGATTTACCGCATTGATCCATACAAGAAATTAACCGTTGTTCTTCAGCAATCGATGGAGTCACTGTTGACATCCATAAAGTAAGTTTTGTCAGTATTACTTTACCGGCATCACCAGCAGATCGCCAGATTGCATCATTGTTGGTAGCCTTTCGTACGAGTACAACTGTATGTTTGACTCCGAAAATAACCTTTCTGACATCTCTACAAAATCCAAATATATGTGGCAGTGGAATTGCACGTGAAAATCGTGTACTTCCACCTTTCAGCACTGATCGACGTGCTGCGAATCCCAAGTTGAAATTTGCATTCATTGATATTACTGCATCAGTTTGTGCGTCTCCTGCAGCATTTCTTACTCTACCTGTAGTTGTATTAATGTTTTCTGGATGATCTGATGTATCCTTTGCAAACATCATTGACGGACCAGCTGATCTTCAATAATCGTCGCTATATCTTGCGGGGCCAAGTATTGTAGTAGCAACGTCGACGTCTTTCTGAATTGATTCAATATTTCTTCCGTCGATAATATACGTAGCACTGTCGAACAACGCCATGATACCATTATTAATAAAACCAACTTTAACGTCAGCTCCATATTCAGTATTATCTGTTTTCAAAATTTCACCTTCTACTTCAGTAAATGCTTCAGTGGGTAAGAAAGATCTACTTGTATCCTGGACTTGTAATTCAATTTTTCCACGCTGATTTGGCTGTCGTGCGTCATAAGAATAATATTGATAATCACGTATCGATTCATCTTTGAGAATTGGTGCATCCATGTCGAATGTTGGATCAGATACACGTTTGAACATCTTTATTATATTTACTATCATCTAACACGAAGACCACTCCCTGCTATTAGACTAGGAGTTATATTGTTTCTTTCTCAACATCATTGGTGTTGGCAGCCAACTCTGTGAGATTTTGATTTGCATCTTGATTTATTATTTTACTAATATTTGCAGGCATAATTTCAGTGCTGGGTAATTTTACTGATTGCGGTTTCGTCGTATTAATCGTGCTAGTCTATCCTTGATTGCCGAGATTGCTTTGGTGGCAACATCACCAACAGCACCAATACCTTTTGTCACGAACAACGTCAATAGCTTTCATTGATAATTGTTTTGCAATTGGCATCGCTTTTGGGGCTATCCTTCTGAATAGACCCTGAACAACATCACCAAGTCCATCACAGTAGTACGCTTTGTATACTGGTAATCGCGAATTTATCACCGTGACCATTACAGATTTACGTTGAGCATTATGTATGATAATCTTATTTTAGTCATTGTATCTAATTGTATACCCTTAATCAATCACTGCGGTAATCATCAACAATTTCATCGATGAGGGACCGATAAACATTAATATCCATGATACCGCCTGTAAATAATCGTTGACAAATAGCAGCTGCTTCATTAATGATTTCTGGGGAATTATTTCCGGCTCGATTTCCACCAATTAAAATTTCTAATTGTTCAACATCGGCAAGAACATTATCGGGACAAGTAATAAGACCACTTCCTCGAGTACTAATACCGCTTTCAGTTGTACTGAGGGCATCATGGTATTCTTCTTTCTCGCTTAATAGTGAACTGGCGGCTCTTTTTTGTTGTTGTTGTATTTTTCGTTGAAGTCGTTCCTGTTGTTGTATTTGTTTTCGTTGCTCCGGTGGGAATTTCATCCAATTAAGATATTTCTATATCTCATGAATACATACGATATATTTTGCATCACTATTTCGAGCTTTACCAGCGTTGTACTACGTACGGTATATCCATTTATACAAATTATCACGACTTACAGCATCATTAACGTATTCAGGATTCAAAACTTTTTCTCGATCATCATAACTTTTCACAGCTATTATAGCTAATTGTTTTAGATGTTTGGCTTTTTTTATATCAACAATACCTTCTTTAGTAAATTTATCAACCAGATTAATGCGGGAAGAAGACATTTAGTAGTCTTTGTAACAGGTTTAAATAATTGTTCTGCACCTTCTGCAAATTCCATTTGAGACTCCTGACGCTCTTGTAATTTTTGTATGACAGAATCACGGACGGGTAGATATTTCTTGGTTGCCTCTAGTCACCCTCGAGCTAGTCTAGCTGAGTGAGGTTCCATTATTGATATAATAATGATTTAATTACAGCAGCAGAGAGGGTGACGACAAACAGTAAGTGGGCGACACGCAAACAAACACGACTAAAATTTGAAAAAAAACTACGTCAACGATGGAGTAGCAAAAACGAGTTAACCCACGCGATTTGGTCTGTTTTCCCCCATATGGAAATGCGCTCGGTTAGAGGCTTCGGTTTAGCGTTATTGACCTTATTTTCAGCCTTCGCAGGAACCTTCATTTTTGGGAACGGAGCCCTCTATCGAAGTTGTAGGGTTCATCCTCTCTGCTGCTGTTGTAGCGAAATGTAGTCATCAAGCTATCAGTAGCTTGGCCTAGCAGAAACGGCCCTAGGATGTGCAGGGCCCAAGGCAGCAAGCGATAAGCGGGGACACAATAAAAACACTCGCATTGCGGAGTTCATTTCCGTCAACAGCGCGGAGCCTCCAAAAAAGCGCGGGGCCCAAGGCGGTTGTCTCGACTGCCTTGCTCTAGGGTCGGGCCTGAGGCCTAGTTTTGATATCAGTTGCTCTGACAAACTCTTGCACATTCACAGGCATGTGTTTTGATAGCTCATTGACCATTAACTCTTTCCCGAGTAAGTTATCAACTATCACGGTCCTAGACCAACAAATAAGTCTCCGACTTTTTTTGTTCTGTCAGAAAAAAAAAAAAAAATAAAAAAGCGGAGACCTACTTGTTCGTCTATCATGGCCCGATTTCCGCACGTTATCCTTTGATGATATAAAGTTGCAAACTTGTGTTTCGAAAATTTAACGATAGTATGTAAATAGCAATTAGTTTTTTAAGACCAGAATCGGTGATCTGGATATTTTAAGTGCCTTTCATACACAATTTCGTTATAATGTTAGTCTGAAACTGAAGTGAATCAGTGACGGGAAAATAATGGCGGACATCGCTATATCTAGGAAGTAGGCCTACCAGTTTATTAGATTGTTTTCGTGAATCATGGGGCAAATATATTCAGAAAAATATACAATTCATAGAAAGCAAAGCCTAGGTATTATGTTATTTAAGATTTAACTTTAAAATGCAATTATGTACGTCAGACAATGCTATCTTGTGGAGGAATTCGCGAGAAGCGTTGTAAGGTCAAAGTTGCTTTCTGACTTGACTCGTATTTATGAAAATACGGAAAAAAGCAGCGAAGCAGATACTATTTAACCAATGCCCAAAATTACTACAAGTACGTAGACAAATAAATAAACCATAAGTTTGCAATCCTATCAATGGACTGTTGTAATGAAGCTATATAAAGTGAGTGATTACATTACGAAAACCCCTCCTTCTAAAAATAGATGAACTCAAGTCTGTGTTGATTCGGTTGGAAAGAAGAGTTTAGTTTACATATCTACTATAAAGGATCCATTTCTGTAATTTTATGCATTTTAGTGTGTTATCTATCAATAGTTACGGCAATGTATTATTCGCAACAAAGAAATGACCACGAACAGTATGATCTGAAGCTACGTGTGCATTTTCCAACATGTTCATGGTACAGAGGTTGTTTCAAACTGGTTTAGAAATCTTTGAAAGTGGCATTATTGTGAACTTTTAGAAAGTATTTTGCTTTAAAAAAATTTTTTTTTAAAAAAATGATTAAAGGTAGGTGATTAAGCATTTTGGCTTACTTGCAATTACAACAATATAATGTGGTTACTTAGTTGGGATGTTTTACAATGTAGTTTCTGTTGTTCTCTTTTAGAGTCATATAGCCAAAATAAATCAAAACTTTCTGCTTGAAAATAAAATACTGTTTAAATCGAATGTTAAATGCAAATATGAATACTGGGAAATAGAGGGCACAATTCAAATAAGAGAACACACACACACACACACACACACTTACATACATACATACATATATATATATATCGGTCGCCTTTTTTGTTTCGCATCCACTTCTCCATGTTCTGTCCAAAAGGAGAAGTCACTTTTGCCTAAAATTCAAGTCTAGCTTGACCTCTGTCTACAACATAATTTAGATCTTTGTGTGAATTGATACAGAGAAAACCAAAACCAATCAACAAACAAAAACAACAAAGAAAATAATTCATACAAAAATGACTGTTATACCATTCCATGTTAAAGAAACAAATATCAGAACAAGAAATAGGAAAACAAAAATGTCAAAATTATTTTGCGAAACCTGCATGAAAACATGAGAAAAATCAGGAAAACTACAAGAGAAAGGTCACAAACAAGATCATTTAATTAAAAGATTAGAACAGAAATAAGGCAGTTAACTACAGCATTACTATTACTCCAAATGGAATAAGATGTATTGCGAGAAATAGTGCCAAGAAATGACACCCATAAGGCTGGTCTAACTGGATTATGATGGCTATCGAGAAATAATACTAATAAAAGAAGAAAGTAAAGCTAATCGAAATTTAAAATGATGGATTGCAAGAGATAATATCAAGAAAATACAAAAGTGAAGCTGTTCCAAATTGATCAAAATGAACTGCGAGAAATATGACGACGAAAAGACAAAAGTATAGCTATTCCAAATGTATTACGGGCGATTGTGAGCAATAATGCCAAGAAAAGACAAAGTAAAGCTATTCCAAAATGCATTATGAGTAATTTCTTTGGCGAGAAGTAATGCCAAGAAAAGACAATAGTAAAGTAATAAGTCCATATGCACATCTTTTCTCGAGACTAGTACTATGGCGACGTGGAAATTAGGGCCAATAGGTTCTGACATGAAAATAGTCTACGACAGAGCCATCTTATTGTTACATCTTCTTTGATCAAATGGTCAGTTCGATTTGTTCTAAATGGTTGAAGATTAGATAGAGCTGGCAAGGACTGGTTGAAAATGAAATTTAGATTTTAGTAAAAAGACTCTTTTGAGAGCTTATCCTAGTTGTAGCTAAAGGAAATAGAGACATTGTTTTATTGATGGAGTTTTAGTCTTTTAACATATTTCAGTTTGAAATACACATTACTGAAATTAACATCTGACTCTTTGGTGCGAAACTGAAGCACAGGTCTACATGTGTTCAGGAGACATTTTTAGTAATTTCTGCCATTAAATCTCCTTGAAGTTATACGCGCACCTGTCATATACGTATATATTTGTTGTTTAAAATTAGTTTACGTTACTTTCATTTATTTGTAGTGATATATTACAATAAAGCAAAATTATATATCTTTGTATGAATTAATACGATGAAAAGAAAACCAATAAGCAAAGCACAAGAACAAAAAGAAATTCAGAAAAATGGTTGCGAGCCCATTTCTTTTTAATTATTATACAACACAATAATATATATATATCTGTGTGAACTGATATGATGAACTCAAAAACCAATCAACGAACAACAACAACAAAGAAAACAATTCCTAGAAAAATGATTGTTATACTATTCAATATTCAAGAAACAAATATCTGAAGAAGAATTAGGAAGAAAAATATGTCAAAAGATTTTGCCTAACTTGCATCAAAACATATTGAAAAAATTAGGAAAACCACAAGAGAAAGGAAACAAAAAAAAATAATAAGTTAATAAAATGATTAGAAGAAAAATAAGGCAGTTAACTACAGCATTACTACCACTCAAAATTGATTATGAAGAATTGCTAGAAATAATGCCAAGGAAAGAGCAAAGTAAAGCTACGTAAATGGATTAAGATGGATGGTGAAAATAATGTCAAGAATAGACAAAAGTGAAGAAACTCCAAATTGATTATGATGGACTGAAATAAATATAACGACGAAAAGACAAAAGGAAAGTTATTCCAAATGGATTATGATGGACTGAGAGAAAATATGTCAAAAAGGACAGAAGTAAAGCTACTCCAAATTGATCAAGGATTGCGAGAATTATCTCTAAGAAAAGCGAAAGAAAAGGTTCTGCAACCGAATTACGACGGATTTCTAGAAATATTACGAAGAGGAAAATGATAACTTCACCAAATGGATTATTATGGATTGCGAGAAATAATGCAAAGTAAAGGCAAAGTAAAGCTACTCGAAATGGATCATGATGGAATGCTAGAAATAATGACAAGAAAAGACACAGTAAAGTTATTCTAAATAGAGTATGATTCAATGCGCGAAATAATGCCAAGAAAGACAGAATTAAATATACTCCAAATGGATTCAGGTGGATTGCAAGAAATATTACCAAGAAAAGCGAATGTAAAGCTACTCTAATTGAATTACGATGGATTGCGAAAAATATTACGAAGGATTTTAAGGACATGATATAAGACAGAAGTGATAGGACGGACAGAAGAGTAATGACAGGAAATGCAGAAATAAGGAAAAGAGTGTCGGTGTACGTTTTTGTCTCTTCATACTCAGACCAATCTGGCTACCGTAGTGGCGATGAGATAAGGAACCTCAACCGGCATAGCCCTGAGAATCACTAGGTCTTACTTGTAGCTGACTAGTTCATTAGAATGTGAATTTGGAAAGCTCCTGCTTGCGAGGTACCAAGTCAGGAACTTCTGCAATTGTTGATGGTAATTTGTTGCAAGTCCCTATTGTACAGGGGAAGAAGGTGAATTCGAAACAATTTGTCGATGCTGACTTTAATTAGATCATTTTCCTGTGGTTTGCCCTAGTTTGGCTACATGCCAGGGTCAGGTATTTGTCCCCTGGTATGTCCACTAGGTTGTCCGCAATCTTGTACAACATGGTCAACTGGGTCTTGGTTTTCCTGGATTCGAGTGATTCCCACTGGATACGGTTCAACATTGCACTGACAGTTTTAGTATTACGGTATTTTTTGTGGTGAATCTAGCAGCTCTCCTCTGAACCATCTCTATCTTATTTATTAGATCTTTATTACGTGGGTTGCACACAGTCGACCACTACTCAAGACCTGGACTCTAAATGAACGCATGAGAACAGATACTTGACAAAACCATTTCATTGTGAAATGTTTGGTAAAATATTTAGTCAGGTTGGACATCTACGGGACACATGAGGATACATGCTGGAGAAAAACCATTTAAATGTAAGGTATGTAATAAAAGGTTCAGTGTTAGTGGACATCTCAATAACCACATGAGGATTCATACTGGAGTAAAACCATTTAAATGTGAGGTATGTAATAAAAAGTTTAGTCGGGATGAACATGTACTGATACACATGAGGATACATACTGAAGAAAAGGCACTTAAATGTGAAGTATGTAATCAAAGGTTTAGTGACTACGGAACTTTGAATCGGCACATGAGGATACATACTGGAGAAAAACCATTTAAGTGTGAAGCATGAAATAAAAGGTTTAGTGAGAGTAGATCTTTGAATCGGCACATGAAGATACATACTGGATAAAAACCGTTTAAATGTAAAGTGTGCAATAAAAGTTTTAGTAGGAATGGACCTTTGAATAGTCATATGAGTATATATACTGGAGTAAAAACATTTAAGTGTTGAGTATGTAATAAAAGGTTTAGTGACAGTGGATATTTGAGTCGGCAAGTGAGGATACATACTGAAACAAACCAACATTCAATTGTGCAAAATGTAATGAAATGTTTAGACGGGGTTGACACGTACTGATACACATGAGGACACATACTGGGGAGAAATCTTCCAATAATGTGGAAGATACTCACACATGATGTGAACTATGTACATTTGGTGAGAGGAACTAGTGCAGCTAAAAACAGTTTAAAAACATCTCTGGTTGGAAGCTAAGCAATACCTGCGCCAACTTCTGATCTGAAAGCAAAAGAACATTAAATGTGATGCGTGCAATGCAATATTCAATAGTAGTGGAAGCCTGAATAAGCACAAGATAATACATAAGTAGCGTAGTTGTACACTTGAGATACGACATAACACTTGGAGTATAAAATTGACACGTGTGATACACAGGTAATTTTTAATAGCCCATACTTTAAAAATGAAATTCTATGGGTAGTGTCACAGGGATGGTAATATTAGAGATCAACATGTATTTTACCCCTTTTATATATTTAGGTTTGTTTTATTGTTTATAGGGGATCAACGCCATTTTTAGTGCATGATAGTATACATGATGGTCAATATAACTGTTGAACAAAGAACCCGAGAAAAAACAGGTAAGAAACGTCGACCCACGTGAAGCTACTGTCAAGCTTTCTCGTACAGATATTAGCCAAACCACATTGGCAATTATGGAAACATTTGAGCGAAACGTTCGATAATATCCAGCCATACCTAAAAATCACATCGGTTGCTTTTCACTGGTAGGAATTGGAATTCAAAGTTAGCCTTGACCTTAACGTGTGCAGATTTAAATTGATCCTGTCCCACATCATGCTCTAAAAATGGGACACAAGCATGGTAAAATTCACTTTCACATAAAGTAACCATCAGATTTGAATCACGGAGCTGATCGAAGAACTTCAGTATGGTTTCCAAGTGATCTTTCTAGGTGTCGTCGTAGACGTTAACATTATCACAGTTATGTAGATCAGATGTTACCATGTTCACTAGATGTAGAAATGTTCTTGGAGAATTTTTCTTTCCAAAGCACATGACTTTATGCTTTGATAAAGCCCATCTGGAGTTGTAGTTGCTGAAATTTCTTTTGCTCTTTCCATGAGTGGAATTTGCCAGAATTCTTTGAAAGGTTAAATTTGGTGATATATTTATATTTCCAATTTTGTAATTGCAATAATCTTGTCTTGGCAGTAGAAATTAATCCATTTTGGTGACACTACTGACTTTTCCATAGTCAGTACACATGCAGAATGTATCATCTAATTAGCCACAATAATACATGATGAACTCCATTTTCTTATACTCTTTTCTATCAAATCATTTTTTATCCAGTAAATATTTAATTTCTTTTTTTTTCAAACATTCCTGTGAAAGGATTCATTCTGTTAGGATGCTGTGTAAGAGGTGTAGAATCTACAATTTCAACATCATGGTAGTGCTTAATAGCTATTACTTCTTATTAAGTCAGTCCATGCATGGAATGGGATAATAGCTATTGCCTTTTGTTAAGTCAGTCCATGCATTGGAATGGGATAATAGCTATTAACTATTATTAAATTAATCCAATATTAGGAATGGGATAACAGCTCTTGCCTATGATCATGTCGACAGTCTTATCGACTGGTCATTATTCTGGATGAGCGAAAGAGATTTCATGAACAGCTTCATGTCTTACAATCACTTACCTTATATAACATTTCTAAACTCAATTGAACGATGCAGTTTGTTTTGTTTTCAGATTATAGCCATAAGAAGGTTCATTCAGGAGTTCATTCCAAATTCGTTTAGTATAAAGTAATAGATCTGCTGCTGTTTCCTGACGTAAATCAGACAGAAAGCAAGCGGTTATATGTAACATTTTTATAACGCCTATAAACAATTATACACATTTAGTAGAACAATTTGTTGATGCATGTTGTTAGCTACACGATGAATGAAATTAGACAATATTTAATTTTATTTTCAAACAGTATCAGATGTAATTGTTTTTCCCACTGTCGTAACCGCTTCACTCGGATTTTGACTGGCTTTCCATTTCCGAGAAAACAATTAAATTAAAGGGGGGAGGGGAGATAGCGAAAGATAACTTATTGTACATCTTGGCAAATATATGGATATATATTGAATAAAGTACTTGGACAAATTAGATCACCTTCTCAAGTTTTCTAAATTAATTTAATGAAGCTTATATTTCCTAATCAACTTCAAGGTACACATAATAACATATGTGTAAGAAATCTCCCATGTTGAGGCTGAGGTAATCATCCAGGACAGTTGTATTCATAGATTTGGTTAACATGTGTATTTGTTGTCTGTTTAATATTTATAAAACAACACAGATAAAATTCTTAAAATCACCAACTAGTTGTTCCTATATCATTTGCATCATATAATAATTGACAATACATTTAATCCACGTCTATTTAAATCTGTTAGTATGTCTACATGCTTTCTTTATTAGCTCTACTCATTATACACTCCTCTCAAGACCTTTCCTACGTTTGAATCAGTCTTTGTAAGACTAAGTTCCAAAAATGGCATGCAAGCGTCGTGCAACAACTTGGAATAACCCCCAGAGCAGATAACGGTGAAATACAACCCTTTTGGATGATTGCAACAGTCTCTATATTCCAAATATTCATTTTATGCAACAACTTCCCTGCAGATCATTCCTACCTACAAATTGGTCTTCTTAGGACAAAATTCCAGAAAATGGCATGCAAAGATAATACAACAAATTGGAACAACGCCCAGAGCGGTGAAATATGATTATGTTGGGCAATAGTAAAAAACAAATCTCTTTAAACGTTAGCAGCAGGCAGGGTGAACAGACCACTTTTGTACGAGACCTTATTTTACAAAAATAAAGGTTCCTACAGGGGCTGAAAAATAAGGTCAATAACGCTAAACCGAACCTTCTAACTTTTATTATTACCGTATAGTTTGAAAAAAGGATAATAAATCGTTTGGTTTAGCTCATTTTTGTTATTTTATTTTTGATTTTTTTGTTTTTTATGTCATAGTGCGTTTAGTTTGCTCGGCGGGTCACTCAATTTTTGTCGTTCACCCTGCCTGCTGCTGTAATTAACCAAAGATTTTATCTAGACCTATACGATATCTGGATCTTGGATCATGTAGATTTATTGTAATAAATCCAAACGGAACAGCTTGTGCTTGAGCAAAAAAGTTTTTGAACTTCATCATATCCATATCCCCTGAACACCAAGTATAATAAATATTCTGTAAAGTATAATTATCTACTCCATTAAACATTACCAAAATATTGCAATTGTCTCTGATCACTTTAGGTATTTGTGTATAACGCTGAGTGACGTATATAACATCTGTATTCTTGTGTCTACCTCGAGAAAATATTCTAGCTGGATTTGTTTGTCTGTCCAACATAACGTCATCGTACACCACTAAATTATTAATAAATCCATCTAGGTCATCTACAGATGAAGCCTCATCAATATCGGTAATAAAGTCAACAACATCATTACCGTCTTCATTCAGCAATTTTGCATTTTCATTAAAATCTTTAAGTACTTCGTAACAGTGTTGATCATCTACGGATGGTGCTACTAAATACAATTTACTCCATTTTAACCATCGCATTATTAAATTTAATAATAGTTGTGTTTTACCCGATCCAGATGGACCTATTATAATCATCCTTATCGAATTTGGTAATGCTGGATGATGCTTTACTGGCTCTTGTTTTCGTGTCGCCGAAAAGTCAATTATATCCATATAATAAATAATATGAGTCTATATTGTGTTCGGTGTAGGACATCTACACCCACTGCTGAATTAACCACAATAACAACAAAAAATAAACGACGTGCTCTGACAGGCAAATGTGTAAAATGTGGCACGAAGAAATACAAATTTGTTAAAACAAAGACAGGTGGAGATATAGCCGCAAGATCAACCAAGACCAGGAGAGTATCCAGTAAATAAGATTGATAAAGCGTGTCATGTTCATGACGTTGCGTATAAAAGTAAAGATTTACAACAAAGGCATCTCGCAGATGTAAAATTGATTCATGCATTAAATTCTATACCTAATAAATCTGTCAGAGATAAATTAGCTAGTTTTCTAGTAAAATCTCCAATGAAAAGTAAAATAATGTTAGGGGCTGGTAATTAATTATATAAATATTATAATGGAATCCATTTATTATAGCCCAAGAGGATATTAGAGAGGTAGATCAGCTATTAGTAAATTATCTGAGGCAGCAAAAGTTTCACGTTCTCTTGCTGCAGCGTGGTTAGCACGACAGGCAATATGGCAAATTTATCTACCACCACCTAAAAAAATTCAATATGCACATTTTGATGTCAGAGTTCCTAATGAGGTTCATCAAGCAGATATTTTGTTTTTACCACACGATACCATTAAAATTGGTAAACGTCAATCACACACATACAAATACGCATTAACTGTCGTTGACGTTGCAAGTAGATATAAAGAAGCGGAACCATTATCAACAAAGACAGCGTCTGAAGTTTCATCTGCGTTTGAAGGAATTTATCAGCGAGGACCTTTGCGATAGCCACAGTTATTACAGGTTGATCCTGGCAAAGAATTTCTTGGTGCAGTATTATCGTTGATGAAGAAACATAACGTTAAAATCAGACGAGGACATACTGAAATTCATCGAGATCAGGCAATCGTTGAACGATTTAATCGAACACTTGCTGAGCGGTTATTTGGATACCAATACGCAAAAGAAATATCTACTGACTTTAAATCCGGTGAGAGATCTCGTGAATGGGTTGCAAGGTTACCAAGTGTGATAGCTGCATTAAATAACGAAATTACTCGTTCAACTTCCATGAAACCTTCTATTGCGATCACAAAAAAATAGATACCCCGTAGCAATGACAGACATCAACCTCAACCAGTATTAGGTAATGTAACTGTAAGATATTTATACGAACCTGGAGAACTTGAAGGTGGTAAAAAAAGAGCGACTGATCTTATCTGGAGCGTGACTACACATACAATTTCTAGTGTAGTTAGATCTACTGGTAGACCTCCAATCTACAGATTAGATTCTACCGTCCCTCAAAGTGGATTTGTACGTGAACAATTACAGGTAATCCCTGAAGACACACAATTACCACCACATACAATTACATAACCAGAACCTCTACGTCGATTGCATTCAAGGCAGGTCAGCATCACATTATTACGTGTATGACCAAGATCACTATTAATTCTGTCTACGGTAAATTGTCTTGGATTATTATTCGAATATTGCCATAACATATTACAGTTACAGCTTGCACAATTATTATTTTGTTGTTGTTTTAGTTTTATAATAAATTCAGTATCAATATCAAAGTCACGCTTATTTTTTTTATCGCACTGCTTATAACCAGATAGTTTTTTTTTTCTTATTACGTCATTATTAACAGTTTGATCATTATTTTCTGTAAAATTCATAATAACCCTATGTAGTTGAGATATTCTTCTGACTCTAGAAACTGCGAGATAGACTAAATTCGACCATTCGATCCGATCATCTATAATCCAGATATTTGTATCAGAAATAGTTAACCCCTGTGATGAGTGAATAGTTATAGCATATCCTAACGTCCACGGTGATTTATTTATATTCAGCGCATTCTCTACGACATTAATATCGACTAAAATAATATCATTCAAGACAAGATTCTGTATCCTTGGTGGAACCAAGGCACCAGGAATTTCAACATCAATATTCTGTCGTCGAGCATCTGCTGGGCGATAACACAAAGGTACAGGTAGATCTGAAAATTTTTCTTTATGTAACGTAAATAATTTATCCTGTAGTTCATCACGAACTACCTTTCTACTCGCGACTATTAAATCAGCGGGATTCCATAAAGTCCAAAATTCATTCATAGAAGTCTCTGGAATTACTCCTCGCATTATCTCACATTGTACTCTGTCTGGCTGACGTCTGATTAATCTTTTAAATTCCTTCAGCGGTTCATCAATAGCTCTATGGTCATCATTTATTTCTTCATAATAATCTACGTTATTCTTCAGCCATTCATGTGGAGACTGTCCAATAAAGGGTGGTGGTTGACCATGATCACCACACATTATTATAGCAGTATTTTTCGTCAATAACCATTCAAGAAATGTTTTTAATATTTCTAACGACACCGTGCATATCTCGTCCCATATAATATATTTAGGTATATATTTTTCACCCATTCGCTCAGGAGTCCATGTGTCTCCACACCATCTAAAGAAACTATGATAAGTACACGATTTTACTCCTCGCTCTTTTATCTCTCTGGCGAGTTTATGTGTCGGTGTCAAAACAATTATATCTGAATGGTTGTTCATGAATAATTTAATCACACGAGTTGTTTTACCTGAACCACCGCATCCGTTAAGATAAACAGCTTTATGTCTAGCCACAGGATCGTACACAGATGGTGCTGATGACTTTGATACTTGATTATTATTTTTGTAATATATTTCCTTAATTTCAACGTAGGCAGATTCAGAATAACTAAGTATATTTTCTTGTTTTATTCTCAATGACCCCCATTCACCATTACCAAGTAGCGGTTTTAACAAATCTGTATATTTTTTATTGATGTAGAACGAATCCGTGGCGACTCTGACAGCATCACGAGGAAATCTATTTATCATAGACATTAGATTTATAGAAACATATGCCAACGTAGATGATCTTAAATGAGTAAACTGCGGTGAGTCACCATCAAGATAACTCACAATTGTACCTAGTTTGGTTCCGTCTGACAAATAAGCATTACTCCGATTTATAAATGTGTTTTTTCTGTTGTATCAGCAATTATAAAATCGAGTTCAGCATCGTCCATAATCAATCTTGTACAGTGTCTTTTATGATCATAGGCTCCTCCTTGAGTAAATTTACCAATTATCTTTCTACCAAGATCTTTTGCAAGTTTTTCATCATGCTCGTCCCTGCATTTACGTATATTATTAGTAATTTTAATAATGTCATCTTCATTAAGATTAGGAAATTCTCTCCTGGTATCATCAATATTAAATCTATTTGGTTCTGGTAACCAAACTTGCTTCTGTGGACTATACGATATGATCGCATCACTCACCTGTAAAGATATTAAAATTCCAATATCAAGCATATATCGCAATAGTACTATTGGAACCCAACATTTTTCTGAAAAATGTCTTCCAAACCAAGCATAAGTAATCGGATGGAGATTTTCTGCAAATTCGAATGATTCTACATGAGCAAATCCGGTTAAATCAAAATCTGGTAAATGTCCGTTTATCGCGACCCTGGTCATCTCGTGTGATGGATGTCCGAATCTCTTAAAGTATTCAGAATATTCTCCATATCCAAGAAAACTTCCAGGATAACACGCTACCATATCAACAGATATAACGTCATTACACTTATATTTAGTATTCCATAATCCTCCGTGTCCATATTCTACGCAGCTTTTATGAATATCTTCAAGAAATTCCGATCGTGTTGGTTTCCATAAATTTTTCTCCTGAGCGAAATGAGCCGCTACAGATGGAACTGTAAAACAATTATTTAATAATTGTCTAACTTTGACATCGTCTGAAGTATATTTCAGCGCAAGATGTTCCATTTCTACATTAAGAGATTCTATACGGTAAATATCACCATTAGGTCGTACAAATTGATCGTAATGATCATATTCTGAACTTTGAAATAACCAAACGGACACAGGGTCACTTTTACTGATATTTCTGATAAAATCAAATATATGACCATCATAACACTTAACCGCTCTATCTCGTGGAAATATTGTTACTGCTGAGGTCCATGCGTGTGAATTATGATCAATAATATCTATTGGAGCTCCTCTTGATTCATATTTTGGTTTTTATAAAATCTCTCCGGTTAACGTCTTTACCGTTATTGGGAATTTTAATTTCTTTTCTAGTTCAGCGACATCTTTGATAGACGCTCCGGTATCTTTAACTGATTCTGCCCAAGTATTTATTTTTTTACGCCTTAAATCTGTTAAACCATTACCACGTATCGCGTTTGTAAAATGTTCTGTAACTCGTTCAGCTACACAGTTTATTCTTGACTCTGACAGTTTCATAGGGTTTAGATCCCTGACGTCAGGTTTATTATTCAGCGGATATATTGCATATACAACTGCAGTAACTGGGTAATCTCGTTCATAATATACCTTATCAATACCAGTCAGTATTCCGGGCTTAGATTTATTATTTAAGAGAACAATATTATTTCCTGACTGTATGTGTACTGGATCGCGCTTGTCACGAATAATCCAAATATCTTCTTCTGTATTTACAATAAATTTTATTACAATAAAATATTTTTGATCATCAAGGTGATTAATAATTACTTTTCCTCGTTTGTCATTCATCATATTAGTAACATTTCCAACTCTGAATGTTGACCATACATGAGCAGCGCCATCGTCACGAAATTCTTTTTTTGCTTCACGAATACGTTCGGTTACATCCTCATCCGTTAATGCCAGATCTTGCATCAAAGTACTAAATTTGTACTCAGATAATCGATCGAGATCGAATCTAGCTCTTTTAGGTTCAATAACGGATAATTCCTCCATATAATTAAGACAAGTATTTAAATTAAAATTTTAATATATATATAATGATTGAAACAAAAAACAAATGTGCTTGGCTCAAAATTGGATATACTTCTCTTTGTAATAAACCGTGCGTGAACAAATACTGCGGAAATCATGCACAAAGTTTCAAAAATGGAAGTACAGGACCAATACCATGTATTCAGTGTGGTGTTGGAGTCAGAGGAAAAACTCAATTGTGTCTAAAATGTGGCGGAAAAAATATAGAGAATTAAAACGATATTATGACAAAAAAAAATAATACATCGTCAGGTAAATCTCCTATAAAAACCGTAGAAGATTATCTGGTTAGATTTCAGAATAATGATTTAGACAAATAATATTATATATAAATGGAGCAAAACGAATTTGTGAAACATCCTATAATAAAAAATTATGAAGCATCCCGAGATGGTGTAATCAGAAACTGCAGATTGAAAAAACCAGTCGGTAATATTAGTAATACTGGTTATTTTGGATTTACTGCTGGGAGAAAATATTATCTATCTCATATATTCATATTCGAATGTCATTTTGGAGTAGTTAAAAATGGACTTGTAGTTGATTACATTGATGGAGATCCCAAAAATAATCGGTTATCTAACCTGCAAGCTATTACACAAAGTCAAAATACTGTACGTGGAAATACTGGAAGGTGTAAATTATTCGGAAAGAGAACCATTAAATCCATGAATATACAGACAGGACGGGAAATAACTTTCCCATCAATTAATGCGGCTGCCAGATATTTTGGTATCAATCCTGCTTCAGTAAAACGCGTTGCAGATAATATTATTAGATCAGCATTTTCAATAAAATACGATCAGCCGATTATATTTGAATATATCTAACTCTGTCTTCCTAACAAATAAATTGTATATAGTTCGACTCTATATTTTGCTATACCTTCACCGTCGCTGCTCTCAGTGTCACTCTCACTGTTGACAGAATCAAATAACATAATCTTTCTCAGTTGCATTACACGATTATCCACGATCTTCTTTTTCTCATATTCACGAGACAGTTCGGATCTGATATTTTCGATCGAACGTGCAAGAGGCGCAAATAGCTTTACCTGTTTGTCATTTACCATAGCTAATGATTCAAGCATAGACTGATAAATTGATTTTACAAATTTATAATTGGATGGTAATGTGTATTTATTGTCAATTTTCTTTGTTTTAATATTTCATAATCGCATAATATTTTCTCAGGATCAAGATTATCAGATAGATTTATTCCGTTATGTTTTAATTTTTTAATAGCAGAAATAATATCATTAGTGTTTTCTTGGTTCATTATATAATAATTATTTCTTTAAAATAAAAAATAATATCAGTCTCTGAATAATTATTTTAAAAAATGTAGTCCCCATAACCCCATGTGAACCTCTAAGTTGCCATATGACATCTTAGCAGGATCAGAAGGTCAGGGGACTGTTTTTTGAGGATGATTATATACAGATGGTGATGATTATATACAGATGATTATGATTGTATGATTATATACAGATGGTGATGATTATATACAGATGATTATGATTGTATGAACATGAATATATACAAATGGTGATGACGGGGGAATCTTGTCTACGTCCAACAGATTTTGTACACTCTCCCCCCATACAAAACCCCGGGAGTGTAAAAGGTACACCCCTCAAGGGTGTATGGTAGGAGAGTGTATTTTGTCTGTTGTGGATATCGAGGAAATTCTCCGGGTTCCCCCAATTAAATAGCATCAGTCGCCAAATGCAAGATAAATATCTTTAGCATTTTTGGAGACTCGAACACACGAGAGTCTGCACAACTTCGATCTACGTCCAACCGTCTTACCACTTCGGCCATCGCTCTCTTATCAATAATACAGTTAAATTTAAGTATATATAATATATTTGTGCTGTCTCACAGAACTTGTATTACTAATAGAATGTAGAACTGTACTTCAGTTTTTCAAAATTCATAAAATAATTTGCACGTATAAGTTATAGTTCGTTAATGTAACAGACAGACGGACTAATACGCTATATTCGTATATACAACTGGGTTTGTACAGGTAACGACGTAGTAGTAAGGGAAATAATCGCTCAATTTACTCCGCAGAGAGAGATAGCCGAGTTATCTCGCTTTATTATATATACAATTGCTTTAATCATAGAAATTGAATATTATTCATGTATTTACTAATCAGATTATTTTTTTGTCCCCCTGATTATTTAATCGGACGTTCTACGAGCGTATATACAAATTAATATTAAGAGACTCTTGTCTTAGATCCAAAATGTTTCCTGCCTGGTCAGTGAGTTTGAAATTTATTCTTGTCAGAAATGGATTGTGTACACGTAAATAAACCGGGTTAATTGGCTCAGATACAATTAACCAACCGGGCGGATCTTTAGGGCTAAATGAATATAGTATATACCCCTGTTGGGCCTGGTTAGATTTTGAAAGATCTACCTGATAACTGTCATCAATTACGTCACATACCAGATTGACTGCAATTGTTGTTGTTATATTTACAATGCCTGGCGATATATGACGTCCGGCACCAAAGGGATTGTTATTATGTTTTAATATAACCGGTGGTGGGGCTATTTTTTTCCATGATTCACATATTCTTTTAAAGTGTTCTTCAATAAGATCATTTAATGATTTCTTCATTTCAGCGTTATTTAAATCTGGTATAACAAATGTTTGTAAATCTTTTTCTGTTATTTTATAATGATCAAGAAATACTTGTTTAGATTCTGGATTTGTGTAACGATTTCCATCGAGTTTAGTCGCGGTGTTTATAATACTTCGATTGACGATGTATAAATCGAACAAGATACCATTTAAATGTTTTATTGACTCGATTATTTGCTGCTTTACACTTTCATTATAATGTTGTGATAATGAAATAAGTAAATTTCTTAAATCATTAAACGTTTTATCGTATTCAGGTTTAAGAGTATCTAAAAAATGTTTAATAAATCTTACATCAACAGTATAGTAACTAATCTTCGTCCTGGTGTCTGTGTTAACAATAAATAATGCTTTATTCAACTTGGGGATTCTTTTACCGTCAAAATCGGTAAAGTAATATCTATCTTCGTTTGGAAATCCAAATCTTGTATTACTCCATGGTTGTTTTCCTCAATATTCTGGATCTTTAATGAATTTTTCTTCACTCGTTTTAAATTCTTCTATTTTTGGTTCTGAAACTCCATTATAAACCGGTGGAACTTCAGGCCATCCTAATACTGATCTAATCGAACTTTGATAAATATCTACAGAGTAATCAGGAGAATTTATTTCAATAACCGCAGATAGTGTTGGTTCGTAGACAGTAATTGCTATTTTGGATTCTTTTCCTGTAATAGATTTAATTCTGCGCTGAAACTCATCATTAATCTGTTCTATTTGATAACTGCCCGTTGGAATTCCAACTACTTGCCAATCAGGAGTTCCATCTGGTTTATTTTTATTAGCAAATATTAATGAATTATTTGGCTGTAGTCCACCAAATGATTTTGATCTAATATTGGGCCAGCTATAATAAACTCGCAATTGTGCTAATGCTATTTCTTTTGCAGGAATTGATGTTGGAAAATTGACACTAAACTCAGGATTGGTCGAACTTAACGATATCATAGTAGTTTTTGACGGAGTTGTATTAGTAACGATCTGCTGAAGTAACTCCCTGTCTGTCATTATTATTATTGTTGTTATTTAATTCGTTAAAATCATTAGCGATCACCTTAAAAGCGTCATCATAGGTTTTCATCATCATCGCGAATTCAGTATCAGATATTTCACCATCACTGACACACGAAGAAATATACAAAGATAATTTAGAACATGCATCTGCCACTGTATTGTAATTTAATCATATAATCGTGCAATTTAGCATTTGTACAGGTATCTATCTTTTTGGTTATAATACCTGAGAACTCCAGCAATAGTCGTTGATGCTGAAACAATGATGGTTATAACAGTAGGTGCTGTCATCGTCAATGTTGATAATAATAATCCTGTTCCAGTAATAACAGCAGAAACCGAGTAAACAACTACATCGATGACAATTATACGTCTTTTGTATTTTTTTATTTTCGTGTTATAATAGTCGATAAAATTATTTAGTTTAGTCAGACGCTCACATACCTGATTGCATCTATAACGTTGAACGTCAATGCAAGACTGAGGTTGATCCATTATAATTATCTAGGTTACTAACTGGGGAATTTCACACACAAATTCCAGATGCCACCAATAAGGCGCTGAGGTTATTGTTTGATTATCTATTCTCAGTAGAAATGTTTCTTCAACATCTTTACTTAACACTATAGATACAACTCCAGAGAGAAAATCAGTTGAATGACGCCATAGATATTTGTTAATTATAATAAATCTTTCATCACTAAATATGGACAGCCTGTAAACACCAGTGACTTCTGCGGTATGTTTGATAGTGTTATTTTGTGGTGTCCATGTTGATGATCCTGATGCTACTGTATATACGATATTTTTAATTTGTCCGTGTGGAATTTTAATCAGATTAGTTTTTGAACAATATTAGGTATTCCACTGACAATGTCGTTGAGTTTCGTGTTAACGTCAGCTAGTTTTATTTCAACGGTTGGTTGTTCCCCAAAAAATTCTTTAATGGGTTTGTTTACATTTCTACGAAAATTTAAGAACGTTTCTACATGTTTGGAAAAAGTAGCACTAAGTGTAGTCATTTCATCACCGATTGTTTTTAACGAAGTTGAAATAGGAATGTTGCTATCGTCTACATATTTCTTCGTTGTAGCATCAAAATCATATTCCGGTGTCCTAAGATTATTAATGCCATTATTATTCATGTTGAGAAATGCACGCATTATACCGCCGTTGGCCAATACGTATTTAGATTCTTGATCATCGACATATTTCCTTGTTGCGGCGTCTGTATCTGCGGTTGGGTTTCCAAGACCTGTAATTTTATTTTGATTCATAATAATGCTACCTGTAAATGAATCACCAACTTTCTTAATATAATCGTTGACTGACGTACCGGAATCTTGTATTTTACCCTGATCAGTAAAAGTAACTATATTATTAACAACCTCATTAGGAACTCGTATAAGTACATCTGGTAGTTGTATATTACTAGTTTTTAATCGTCCTTCCTTATCCTGAAAAACAACTACTTCATTTTGATCCACACTGGTTATGTTTAATAAATCATCAATTTCATTTCTGAGCTGATCGAGAGTTGCGTATTTAGATAAATCAACTTGCTGATGACCTTTACCACGAGAAGATCTTCCATAAATATCCACCATTATATTTACTAATGTCTGTTTAAATGTGACGTCGTAGTATATTCATGTACAACTTTGTGGGGTGGTTTTGTTGATTTTGATATAGCATCAAGTACGTTAAGTACTTCTCGACCACATATTGGTGGATCAGTTAATGTTTGTGTTGGTAACGTTGAATACCATATTGGAGTACTTTGATAGCCGCTAATATACTTTAAGAATTCTTTTGGTGGAGCTAGTCCATATGAATCAAAATAAATAATTCCACGTGGATCAATTGCATATCCGACCCAATGCGTGCCTGGACCAGAATTTTCATCGAGATTAATAATACCGGTTTCAATATTGTTTGGTTGTTTTGGTAATTGATCACGCATGAAAACACCTCTGAAGTTTTTTATTTTTAATTTTTAGCAGCATCTAGTAAATCAAAATTGGACATAGGAGATATTAGTAAACTGTCCCTGGTAATCTTAGGCCTTTTCTGTACCATGAATGTGGAGTCCCTGGTAATCTTAGACCCCTTCCCTTTTTTTTAATTCTCTTTCCTGTTGCTTTCTTTAATGCCATTCCAGCAGCGGTTCCAACAGCGCCTAATGCAGCTGCTTTTGCAACAGCTGGGGCTGCAGCGGCTATTAATGCTGGTATAGCTGCGAGAAGTGGAAATATACCACCCGTCTTAATGATATCTTTAATGGCACCCGCAGAAAGATTAAGTTTTATACCTTTATTTGATTTTTTGGCTTCATTGAAATGCCGAGCTGACGTTCTGTAAGAGATAATTTATTTGAACCGCTCATCTGATCTTTCTTTAGCGATATTTTTAATCCACAGTTATTTTTTGATGCTGATTGTATTCTTTTAATCTGACCAGGAGTCAGACTAACACTAACGTGATTATACGACATTATAATATTCATAAACGATCTAATTACATGTTTTCTACTGGCGCATCAACGACTCTCATTCGTCCACCAGCACCTTCAAGTAACATCGATTTATCACTGAGTATAACAGCAATTGCTCTGTAATTAGGAATATCTATAATATTTCTGTTAACACGAGGTCGAAAATGTATATCAACTACTGACTGTCTGGCTAAATCTAAATGTTCGAGCGAAAAGTAATAAATTGGATATAGGGTTGTAAAATCCAATTGTGATATTTGTAAACCAGTATCAATATTTTGATCACGTCCCATGAACGTCATTAATCGATGATATACACGTGCTACATGATTTTGATCGAAATTCAATAAAATATCTTCGGATGGTTCTTGATGTCCATTTATTCTTAAAGAAACTTCGGAAACAACAAGATTGTCAAATATCATAATACTAAGATTTTGACTGTTTACTCGTGCAACATCTTGAAATGCAATAAATATATGTCATGGTGCGGATATTCCCTGTTGAGAGGCTATTTGCCATGTAAATAAACCATTAATTGCGCTCTGAACAGCATCTGTGGTCATTGTTAACCATGACAACGCTGATTTACCACCTTGATTCATAAAAGAGAGTAGATGTTCTTCTTTAGGTATTGTTGGAGTCATCACCGGCATCCATAATGAAAGTTTTGTCAGAATTACTCTACCGGGATCAGTACCAGCGGGTCGCCAGATTGCATCATCGTCGGTTGCTTTTCGTACAAGTACAACTGTGTGCTTAGCTCCGAAAATGACTTTTCTGACATTTCTACAAAATCCAAATATATGTGATAGTGAAATGGCATATGAAAATGCTCTTCTTCAACCACGCAACATTGCTCGACGTGATCTAAATCCTAAGTTAAAATCTGGATCTACATTAATAATCATACTTTGTACATCAGCATCGGCGTTTCTAGCAAAATTTCTTGGCCGTCTTATTTCATATTGTTGATACTCTGGAGAATTAGAAGTATCTTTTACAAACATCATTGACGGGCCAGCCGATCTTGAATAATCGTCGCTGTATCTTGCAAGGCCAAGTATTGTCCTTGCAACGTCAACGTCTTTCTGAATTGATTCAATATTTTTACCATCAATCATATACGTAGCACTATCAAATAACGCCATAATACCATTATTAACAAAACCGACACCAACATCGTCTCCATATGCTACTGGTGCTGCAGGAGCAGCGTTATTTAAAATTTCACCTTCAACCTCAATAAAAGCCTCAGCGGGTAGGAAATACCTACTTGTATCCTGAACTTGTAGTTCAATTCGTCCACGCTGATCTGGAGTTCGAGCATCATAAGAATAATATTGATAATCACGCACAGACTCATCTTTAAGTACTGGTGCGTCCATGTCAAATGCGGGATCAGATATTCGCTTGAACATCTTTATTATAATTATTATCGTCTAAAACGAAGACCACTTCGGGAAGTGAGAGCACTTCCTGCTATCAGACTAGCGGTCATATTTTTTTCTTTTTCTGACATTGGTACATCAGCCAACTCTGATAGTTTTTGATTAGCAACTTGATTTATTATTTTACTGACATTTGCAGGCATTACTTCAGTACTAGGTAATTTTACTGGTGGTTGAGGTTTTCGTCGTATTAATCGTGCTAGTCCATCTTTAATCGCTGAAAATGCTTTGCCAGAGAGATTACCCATAGCACCAATACCTTTTCACGAACAACATCAATAGCTTTCATTCCCAGTTGCTTTGCGATCGGTATTGCTTTTGGGGCTATCCTTCTAAATAGACCCTGAACAACATCACCTAGTCCATCTCCGTAGGTTGTCTTGTATACTGGTAATCGTGAGTTTATTGCCCTGACCATGGTTGGTCCACGGTGAGTACTATGTACGATCATTTTATTATAGTAATTGTATTTAATTACGTACTTAGTCACTATAGTAGTCATCGGCAATTTCATTAATAAGAGAATGATAAACATCAACGTCCATGATACCGCCAGTAAATAACCGTCTGCAAATATCGGCTGCTTCATTAATTATTTCTGGGGAATTATTACCAGCTCGTTTTCCTCCAATGAGGATTTCTAGTCGTTCAACATCAGAGATAACGTTATTAGGACAGGTAATAAGACCACTTCCATGAGTAGTAAATCCACTTCCACTTACGTTACCAGAAGAGGTGTCTGACGGCCAATATTCTTCTTCCTCCTCTTCCTTTCTGCTTGATTTTTGTTGTTTTGGAGATTTTATCAATTGCTGTGGTAGTGGTGGTAATAGTATTGGTGATCGTTGTTGTGCAATATAGTTATTTATCTTATTTTTATAGTCAGTAAAATTTGGATCGTTTTTTCGAACTTGATTAACGTTATAGCGTATACGATATATCCATTTGTGCCAAGTATCCTCATTTGCGGGATCACCAACAAATTCAGATTTTAAAAATTGTTTTTGATTATAATAACCTCTCACAGCAATATCAATTAATTTTAGATCATCAGCTTTTCTAATAAAATTAATAGATTCTTCAGTAAACTTATCAATCAAATTAACCCTGGCTCTTGCTTCTGATTCTTTTTCTGATTCCGGTATACGATCTTTTATATCGCCTATTTCAGCACGAGCTTGGTCAATACCTTCAAGTATTTCTTGCATTGGTTGAGCAGCAGCTATTTCAGCTGGAAGTCCCCGTAAAATCCTTTTTGTTTTCTTAGTTCTTTCTGCTTTTTTTCCAGTTGCCTCAGCGGTTTTCTCTAAAGCAGGAAGAAGAGGTTTAGTTGTCTCTGTAATAGGTTTAAATAATTGTTTTGTATCCTCTTCAAATTCAACATGAGATTCCTGACGTTCTTGTAGTTGTTGCTTGACAGCATCACGAACAGGTAGATATTTTCTAATTGCTTCTAGTCGCTCTCGTGCTAATCTAGCTGAATGAGGTTCTCCGATGACAACCATATTAATAATATTTATACTGACTATTTAATTACAGCAGCAGGCAGGGTGAACGACAAAAATTGAGTGACCCGCCGAGCAAACTAAACGCACTATGACATAAAAAACAAAAAAGTCAAAAATAAAATAACAAAAATGAGCTAAACCAAACGATTTATTATTCGTTTTTCAAACTGTACGGTAATAATAAAAGTTAGGGGGTTCGGTTTAGCGTTATTGACCTTATTTTTCAGCCTCTGTAGGAACTTTTATTTTTGTAAAATAAGGTCTCAGCCAAGTGGTCTGTTCACCCTGCCTGCTGCTACGTTGAATATCTTCCAAATATTCAATTTATGCAACAACTACCGTCAAGACCATTCCTACCATTAAAATAGTCTTTTTGGACGAAATTTCAAAACATAGCATGAAAGGATAATGCAGCCACGTAGAATAACCCCGATAACGGTGAAATATAACTCTGTGGCTATAGTGACAACCTTTTAAGACTTTTAAAATCTTCCATATTCCTTATCTGCAACAGCTCTCTTGAAGACCTTTCCTACCTTTACAATAGTCTTTAAATGATTATATTTCCAAACGTGGAATGCAGGCATCATGCAACAACTTGGAATAATATTCAGAACTGTGAAATGTAACTCTGATGGAGATAATAAGAGTCTCATGAGGCCTTGAATACATTCCATTTATAGATTTCATTAAGCAACTCTCTTTAAGACATCATGTAGTAGGTTTTATATCCGTAAATGTTTAGTACAAGGGACTATCTTAAAGAAAATAACTATTTTTTATTCGGATTTCCAACAACATGGAATCACTTGTTACAAATATAAAAAATAATACTAATGCTTAAATAGATAAAGAAACAAATAAATAATAATAAACAAATCAAAATTTAAGTGCATTTTATAAAATGTTTTAATGCTTGAAACATATAACGAGTAAAAATATTTTAAAAAATAATGCCATAAAATTGATATTGAGTAAATATTTAGATCTTTAATAAATACATAAATCTTTCAAAAGAAATATGAAGTAATTAAACACCTGAGATTAATATTATATCTGTATTTATATATGTATATATGGTGTTGTAATTAAAAACAATGCAAATATTCATAACCCCTTGTTTAAATGTATTACACATGGTACAGACTTTCATCGAAATCCTCTCTGTCTCTCTCTGTCTCTGTCTCTGTCTCTCTGTCTCTCTCGCTCTGTCTCTCTGTCTCTCTCTCTCTCTCTCTCTCTCAATTATAATGCACGGGGAAGTATGTGCAGTGAGAGAAGAAAGATAACTGAACTTGCACCAAGTATCCTACAAGAACCTGGAACTTCGAACGATAATTGGAAACGTTCCATGGTTTTAATACAGTGTTCACAATATCGAAGATTAAAAGTTTCAATAGCCTGTCAAGACTTTTATGGTACATTTATTTGTAAGGAAAACTAAGCATACTGTAATCTCTTTAATGTTTTGTTTATTTTTATTTCCTTCTTCATGTTTTATAAAACCTATTAATATGGGTCAAAACATATTATTTAACATTAAAATATCCGAAGGCCAATCTACCATCTACCTCCCTGAGTCTTTTGCTATCTCTGGTGGGCTGGCAAGGCAGGAGACAGATCGACCAATGATGCAACATAGGGATGGGCCATGAATGAACGACTTTATATGGCAAGTCTCCCCAACAACACTACTCTCTCTCTCTCTCTCTCTCTCTCTCTCTCTCTCTCTCTCTCTCTCTCTCTCTCTCTCTCTCTCTCTCTCTCTCTCTCTCTCTGGTCCTTCGTAGAAACATTACAGCGAAAATCCGTTAACCCCACACAAAAATCATATGTATGTATATATATACATACACACACACGCACACCCCCCTATTAAAAAATAGGTAAAAATTTCGAGTTTCACGTCGTTGCACGCAATGCCTCAAGAAATGGCCTAGTCCAAGTTGAAAGCTGCGACATGCTATTTCTCCAGAAGTCCGCAAAATTTGGATTTCGAAGTTGTGAGCGTAATTTCTCAAGGAATGGCCTAAGCCAACTTAGAGTACATATGATTGTATAACAGTACCATTTTTATAACCCCCAGGTGGGCGGAGCTTAAGGTGTAGGGAACATTGTATTCAGAAATAACCAATATAACTAGCTGTGATTCGTGCATTATGTAAGAGTTGTAGCTTCCGTAAGACTTAAAAGAATGTTGAGTCTCTTGGCTACATGTGAGATTATGTTCATTCATGTCTAGATCATATTTTTTACTTTTTAAATATGTCATACACTCACTTGAAAATGTACGTCGTAACTGGATAACTCTTACCCCTGTTTAGTTCCAGCAGAGTTATCTCTATGAAATGCAATGGAGTACTGTCAAATTGACAATCTAACATTGTTCTCTATGACATTGTGTGACACGCATGCTGAGGTAGGTGTCATTAAAACGAGGAAATCTCAAGTCGTTACACACACAGGGTTTATGAACACAGGCTCCTAATACACATCAGATATCTTCCATGATGGATCGCGGCGTCATCTCCGGGAGCTTATGACTAGATAGGAAACAAAATGAATCAATTCCTCCAATATGAAAATATTAAATAAGTAAGCAATGAATTTACTGTCATTGTATCTGAACTGTCCACAGCAAGAATTTGACGGAATTGAATTATATACTAGGTTACTGTAAACTTGCACAGGATAGTCCTGATTCTAAAACTATAGAAAACCTAAAAGTCCAATTCTATTGCAATAATTCAGAAATCAAATACTAAACTACGCGTTGGCACATTTATAAAACAAATCGCTTTCTTAGACAAAATCACTGAATCTGGCTGGTTTTCAGACTACTCTTCCACTTGACGTCTGCACTGGAATGTTTGGATTGTTGGGCCGATTGGGTACAGATGGCTTGCTGAGGGTCGGCTGCACTGGGTTACGCTGGATGGTGGAATCATCAGATGGTGGCACGGGCTCCATGTTATTGAGAGACTTTGTGCTGGACTCCAAATGGGTCCTGACTGGACAATGTGAGGACTTTGTTACAATGTCTGTAGACGAATTTCTGTTGACTGGAAGTAGATTCTCAGGGTTTTTCATCTGTTGTACATGGATTCGATTGCGTCTGTATATCCGTTGGGGAGTTTTTACCAAGTTATTTCTTCGGTCTTTGTCGGCTTGAATAACTATGCCTGGTGTTGACCAGTCGTTATCATTTCCATGCCATTTGATTCTGACACCGTCTCCCTCAGTAATATCTGGTAAATTACGTGTAGTGTAGTGCCGGTTGAAAAAGAATTCATATCTTTCTTTTGTCTTAAGTTCTCTCTGCCTGATGATTTTGAGGTTTGGCCACTTGGGGTTTAACTTCTTTCCAATAATGGGCAAGGTGGTCCTCATCTGGCATTTCATCATCAATTCGGCTGGGTTGGCACCTGTCGCAGCTGTCGAGTTGGCTCTATAAGCCACCAGGGCAAAGAATACATCATCCTGGTTAAGTATGGACGTTGTTATTTTGACACCAATTTCTGCTTCACCATTTGCTTGCGAGTGGTGAGGACTGGTAAATACTTATTTGAAGATGTATTTCTCAGCAAACTCTTTGAATTCTGACGAAGTGAATTGGATCCCATTGTCTGATTCTACGATTCCTGGGATTCCCCATCGTGCAAATGTGCTCTTTAGCTTTCCAATTACCTGCTGGGAGGTTGTTGCTGTTAGATGCATAATTTCCAAACAGCGTGAAAAGTAGTCATTAGCTACAAGGTGTCCTTCTTGTTTGGCTTCACAAATATCGAATGCAATTTTTTGCCATGGTCTGTTTGGTAGAGAGGTTGTCTTCAGTGGTTCCCTCCTCTGTGCTGGCTTCCTAATCTGACAAATTCACATGTCTCTATTTTGTCTTGGATCCGTCTAGCGATTCCAGGCCACCATACACAACTTTGGGTTCTCTCACGGCATTTGGCTAATCCCTGATGACCCTGGTGAATGTTATCAAGAATTCCGGGCCTTAAGACTGTAGGTATGATAACTCTGTTCCTGAAGAGAAATAGGTCTTTCTGAATCGAGAGTTCACTGCGCACAGCAAAGTATGGATGTACATCTAGGGGACAGCTCTTTTTCTTATCTGGCCATCCACTTCTGGTGAAAGACATTGCAGTCTGCAGATGGTGGTCACTCCTGTAACCTTCTTTTAGCATATATCTTTCCCGTTTGACCGCCTCATTAAGGTTCTTGTAGTCAACACAAATTCTGACTTTGCCATTTTTCTTAGGGAATGCTGCATGTGGGGCAATTCCTCTTTCACCTTAGACAACAAAGGAAATGGTACACGCCTGGGTCCAGCTATACTGTATGGCCTGGCATCATCCTGGAGTATGATTTTTACTGGCTCACACTTCAACAGGCCAAAGTGCCCAAAGGCTGTTCTGTTGATCTCCTCAGCTCTTTTCAAAAGACCCATTGCATGTGCACCTGCACGTCCAAAGAGATTGTTGGCGCGTGGTCCCTTGATGACAAATACCCGAAACTGGTACGATACTTTCTAATAGGTAGTATATGCCATAAACACGCCTCTTGAATTTAGAATCCCTCCAGGGCTGCACAATTTCAATTGTCTCAGCTTTGATTTTGTTGGAAGAGAGTTGTAGGTAGCTTCAGACATAACTGTTGCGTCTGCTCCATTGTCTATTTTGAAGTGAACTGAGGCTCCAAAAATGTTTAACATCACGCGCCATGCCTCATTATCGTCATCGCACATAGTTACTGTGCCAAGGAAGAATGCTTCTTGGTATTCTGCATAATCTGTAGCTGGTGTTTCATTGAATGTGACCTCATTTACTCTTTTTGAGCGACTGACAATGGGAATGTGGTCGAGCTTGTTACAACTTCTGCACCGTTTTCCTTTAGCGGGACATCTCTCACCTCTACCATGCCTCTTGTTGAATTTGTGACATGTTTGTTGTGCTGTTGTTTGACCCATATGATTTGATTTTTGCCACTGACGCTGTCCATTTCGGTTGGTCGATCCTGGTTTAGTGCTTGATGCCTTGTTCTGTTTAGAAATTTCATACAAATCTTTGACCGTCTCACTTTGGTCGAGTATGCGACTTTTTACCAGGTCTGACTGTCTCGATATTTGTATGGCTTTCACTAAGGTAAGGTCGGCTCCATTTGTAGCTTTCCAGAAACCTCTTTATCCATACTTCCAATTACAAGACGATCCCTTATTGTTTCGTCTTTTTGTGCGCCAAACCCACAATGATCGGCAATTTCATACAGTTTTCGTAAAAATTCCTCCACAGACTTTCCTGGCTTTTGACTAAGTTGGTGGAAGCACGTTCTTTCGTGGATTACATTGCCCCTGGTGACGAAGTAATCATCACATTTCTGCAAAACTGGGGCGTAGTTGTCGGCATATTCGTCGTTAGCAAACTCAAAAACGATTTAAATATTTGTTCTGCTTCTTTCCCGATTGCATCTATTAGTGAACCTAATTGAACTGCCTCATCTTTCTTGTTTAGTTTGGTGGCGATCCTAAAGCGCGCGAAACGCTGTTTCCAATCCGGGCACTCCACTGGCTTCCCAAAGTTAAAGCTCTCTGGTGCCTGGAATTTCGCCATTTTCACTCACTGCAAAGGTTTATGTATCTTTTGGAGTCACATCGGACACCATGTCATGAAAACGATGAAATCTCAAGTCGTTACACACACACACAGAGGGCTTATTGACACAGTTTCCTAATACACATCATATATCTTCTATGATGGATCGCGGCGCCCCCCGTCTCCGGGAGCAGTCTCTATCTAATATTGCAGCTACTAAGGGGAGCAGTTATTAGTTTGAAGTAGCAAGTAAACTATGTTACCACAGAGTAGGATAGAAAGTATATTTATTTGACAAAAATATTAGCAGTGAGATCTATCGAAACACGTTTGGTACCGTGATACATGAGGACACGTACTGAAGTAGTACTACATATTTTATTATACGTGTTTGGATTTTGACAAAATGTTTCTTAGGAGTGGTCAGCCAAATGTACACAGAAATATGAATTCTTGAGAGAAACTATTTAAACGTAATGGAAGGTGACATTGTTACAGGTTGGACCACTCACCCCTCGATCCTAATTTTCGTTGTAACGGCCCTCTGTGGTCTACAGTGGAAATTTAAGTAAGCACAAAATTGAACATACTGGAGAGAAACCATTTAAATGTCAAGTATGTAATAAAATGTTTAGTCGGGGCGAATATCTACGTAGGCACACAAGCACACATACTCGAGAAAAACCATTTAAATGTGAAGTAAGCACTAAATGTTTTAGTGAAAGGGGAGATTTAAATCGGCACATGAGGATACATACTGGAGAAACAATTTAACTGTGAAGTATGTGATAAAAGGTATTGTGACCGTGGAGACATGAAGAAGCACACGAGCACACATATTAGAGAAGAAACATTTAAGTGTGAATTATGTAATAAAAGTTTAGTGATAGTGGACGTCTGAATCTGCACGTACGGATACATACTGGAGAAAAACCATTTAACTGTGAAGTATGCAATACAAGGTTGAGCATCAGTGGATATATGAATCGACACATGTGGATACATACTGGAGAAAAACCATTTACTTGTGATGTGTGTAATAAAATGTTTAGTCGGAGTGATAAACTATAGATGCATATGGGGATACATAATGGAGAAAAAACATTTAAATATCAAGTATGTAATAAAATGTTTAGTTAGAGTGGAACTTTCAATCGGCTATTGAGGATACATACTGGAGAAAAACCAATTAAATGTGTAGTGTGTAAAAAATGCTTTAGTCACATATAGAATCTATGTTGGGGTTTGGACCGAGACAAGTAAATTCCAGGGATTACATTTGTTACGTATAGTCTGGTACTATAATAACAAAAGAAAAGAGTGAAGTCAACAAGCTTTGTATATTTTAACAAAATAATTTATTTCCCTAGAAAACAATGTGAAAATTGAAAATAGGACTTACGGTTTGTGAATATAATCAAAAATTTAATCCTAAGAATGAAAAATACAAGTCCTATCACAAAATAGTTCTAATAAAATCCAGGTTCGAATCTCGATGAAATTCCAATATGGAGACGATGACGTCAGATGAGTGGTGGTAACAGATCCCCGATTGAATCACAGTTTATGTTTCCGTATAACTCCAGAATATATTTCCACTGACTTCTTTGTCTCAGAACTTGTTATAAAAAGATACACTTGTTTGGTTTTCTAGAGAATAAATTATTAAATTCCAAAAACAAATGAACTTCAAAAACAATCTGGCTTCAACAATTGAAACTTCTCGATTCCTCAAGTTTTAAAATACACCTGAATAGATTTAATGCCAACTAGCTGTTTTAAGCCTCGATTTTAGGTCACATGGTACTACACGTGACACCCTGCGCGATTTACTAATTTGAACATTGCAATAATATAAAATGCCATTTGTCACGTATGCAAGAATAGCCCTATCTAAGTACCAAATTCTCACACTGAAAATATATAAAATAGAAAGGCTCTTTACAATCCAGTTAACATGCGGGCCGAAATGACCTTGGAAATAGCCAATCGTTTTCGCGTAGTGTTTACAAACCGGTGTACCAGAGTGAGCTAAAATGAATGCTAATCTAACACCTTATTCGTTTTAGATAAACAGAATTTACTGAAAGAAAATATCGAATCCCGTGAAAATAATCATTAAAATAAAATGTAATGAAATAAAATTAAAATAAAAAAGAATTTTAAAACTAACACACAAGCAATTTAATTACATATACGTAACACATTATTTGTATCCCCATGAGGCTTGTCGAGTGGGGAGACATATAATGTAACACTAGAGACTAGGATTTTCTTCTCTCGATCCAAACTCCAACGTAGATTATTTTTCTCACCCAATATTTTCCTTTAAAGTAAAAAGAACTCTTCATATAATATAGTTCACGTCCTAATGTTTACATCCGGCTCATTAATACAAATATGTTAATGGGGACTGTGGTGTGACCGCTGCATCCGAAATACACAGTTTATGCGAGTGACCAAAGGAAAATAACAACATAAAACGTTTCATAGTAATGAGGTATTATCACATTTAATATATGGATGTTGTATGAAATTAACAATAAAAGATGAATATTTATTACAAGAAACTGTTTCATTTTCATCAGTTCTAAGTTTGAAAAGTTATATTGTAAATAATGAAACGGTCCTGGTTATTAAGCTCTACTATAATTAAACTTAGTACAAGCTATTATGAAGAGGTGAAACTGTTTGTGACATACTTGTGTTTCCTTAATATTGATTGTAAAATTAGCCCCGTGTATAAAAGACCCTCCAAATTCGGACCCTAGCGGATAACCATGTGCTAAACTTTCACGTTCACGGATTCTTTGAAAATTTATTTTTCTGTCTTGTAAATATGTCAAGCGCTACAGTGAAATTTGCTTATGGACTATTGTGTTCACGAATAAGTGATTCCTTCTGGCTGGTAAGTGCATTATTTGTCATTAAATATTGTAGGTATATTTTGATTCAACTGGCGCACAGTGGAGATGCTTAACAAAATTAGAATAAAGCATGTTTGACATAGCACATTTCTGGCTGTTACTAAGTTTTCTGCAGTTGTTAAGAGAGTTGGGAGGCTGTGAAGTGTATAGGTCTAGTTCATTTCTCACAGCATTGAGAATTTTATCCTATTTGTAGCACAGTAAATTTTCAGGTCAGCGTCATTAAATGTAGCTAACAGTATATAATTTGTTTCACACGAAATATTTAAAACTAGTTAAGTAGCTTTAGCTACATTTAATGACGCTGAAATGAAAATGTACTGAGTTAGGCCTGCAGATAGTAGAAAACTGACCATGCTGTGTCCAACGAACTAGCATAATACCAAAAAGTTCGACATCGTGTGCGTGTGTGTGTCTGTCTCTCTCGAAATGTTTTGTATGGTGTGTTCTTAAAAATGAAGAGACCTTAAGTTACTATGTTTTAATGTTATATATTTGTTGTTGTTGTTGTTTGATTTTCGGACAACTACGTCAGGCATAGCAGAAGACAACAAAGGTTTCTTTTTTAAAAAGTATTTCCAAGAGCGTGGACACATTGACTGAGACGACCTGTCTGAGACAACCAACTGAGAAAAGGAAAGTAAGGTTAGCAAAACAGCTAGATTCCTCTATCGCATGGGTGAGAAAGTGAATATTTGATTCAGCACATGAAGGTACATACTGGAGAAAAACCATTTAAGTGTGAAGTATGCAATAAAATGTTTACTGGAAGTGGAATTTTGAATGGGCACAGGAGAATACATACTGGAGAAAGAATCACAGTCTTCTCGCACCCTACAATTTCTCACCCGCTAAGTCGCATACTAGTAAAGTTATGTCGCACCCAAATATAAAGTTATGTTGCACCCTAATTTATAATCAATTCGCACACATCTGTAATATATCATTATTCGAAATGATTGTTACCATGTCATGTATCCATAGCATTAGCCTTTATTAATTAAATGTATTAATTCACTAATTAAGTTTTGTTATGTAATTAATGGGGCCAAAATAGATCACATTTCACACTCCACTAATTACATTATGTTTCTGCATTTAGTTCAGTTACTCTAACATCAGTGCTGTACAGTCATGAAACGTTTTTAAAAAAAAATGTTTTAATCACCTTGATTATTGAAATGATAATGTCCCATAGCTTCCCAATGAGAAGTTATATTTCATTCCAACTGAGCAAGAACTTAAGGAAATGATACAATTCGTTTTGTTCGCAGGTTACAGCCATAAGTAGGTTCATAGAGGAATTGCTTCTAAACCCGATTAATACCAAAATAATCGACTTAGTGCTGTTTCCAGAGGTAAAGAAGACAGAAAGCAAGCAATTATATTTAATATTTGTCCTACATCTACAAGGAATGAAACACATTTAGTGGAAACACATTTTGATGCATATTGTTAGCTACATGCTGAATAAAATTACACATTATTTAATTGTATTTTAAGACAGCAAAAGGTATAATTCGTTTTCACCACTGTCCAAGACATTTCAATCATTTTGTGGTTAGCTTCCCATTAC